>SNQJ01S0071915.1:29878-47262 GCA_010110895.2 Picea sitchensis | reverse complement strand
AACCTTGATATATAATGAAAATATGTCATTTTTCTAAGATTTAATCATAAATTCACTTATAATACTAAAATGAATACAATGGAAAATAATAAGGAGAAACCCAAGTATCATTATGGAAATGGTATGATGGAAGGTTAATGGGAAGATGAAATGTAAGGAATAGTGAAGGAAAAAGAGGATATGGATGTGACATTTCTGAGGCCCAACAATACTAGCACATCGTGCAACCAGATGAAACATGTGAAATCAATTAGACAAATAAAAACGACTACCCACCCGTCCTACCCTGCAAGGTTAGGAACTCTAGGACACATAAGCAACACTCAAGCCCAGGTTCCCATCGATTTTGACCATTTAAGGTCTCAAGGCTGGCAACTATTTTGAGGAATAAGGAGGTGTCTATGTTCCACCTGACACAAGCAAGATCACGCCTACTAAGCTCAAAGACAAACTCAATCAATCCAAACATAAAAGCTTCGACGACCAGTCACAAGAACCTTCCTAGCGAGCGAGAGATAATCACAATAAATTTACAAAACAAGTACAACCATAAATACAACAATATCCGCATAAGGAGGCACAAGACCCTAAGAAAGGTTTCACATGCGCTATCTATCAACGCGTGCAATGATCCAAAATTAAGAATTCATGTCGGTTGGTGTGACGAGCGCACAAGAATCCCAAACACATTCAAATCTAAACCTTTAACAAACACAACCAGTTCGTCAAGGAACCAACTTAAACTGTCAGAGTCCTAAAACACCAATAAATTGTCCATTGAAAGCAACTTATGATGGAATTGAATAACATCTAAAATAACGTAGTTCATTTATAATATCTCATAAATTCTTGGATAAATTCCAAGAACTATACCTGAATCACTACTTGAAGAACGAAATACATCCCTAACACCAAACATAATAAAGTGTATGTCTTGTTGAATCAACTATTTATGTTAAGGATCTCTACTTTGTAAATCTATTCACACCCATAATATCAACATGGAAAGGTGCATCACTTGTCAAATCACATTGTTTAAGTTAGTTTCTCCCATTTTATCACACACCTATAAATAACTAAATTCCTTGTAAGGATTCTATAGAAAAAGTTTTTCCTAGAACAATTTGTAGGCAATAAAACAATTATAACTTAAATAAACCCTTTGCAGAAATATTAAAAGACATTGAAAATTATTGGCAAGGTTGTTGATGCTACAATTTCATAATATATATAATTTGATGTGTTAACCTCCATAATATACCCCAGCCATATTCCAGCTGCCAAAATCCCCAAAATAGTCCGAAATTACAGAAGTAACAATTATCCGTGGGATAAGATTAGAATTCGCTGCGTTAAAGTTGCGCTACAGATACAGATAGTAATAAATTCAAATGGCAATAAAAATCTGTGTAGTAATAATTGAATTTTAATTGCTATTCGCTGCGAACAAAATCGTTGTCTTTACGCACTACTGCGGATACCACGTTTTAAATGCTTTAAGAAAGGCCCTGGAATATTTTGTGGAGTTTAACCTTGTTTGTGAGCTCGCACGACTTGCATTAGTTCATACACTGTCGTTTAAAATGCTGCCACGTAGTCTTCTGCAGTGAAATGGACCTCTCGGTCTTACATGTATTTTATTGTATGAAGGGATTGATTGATGGAGGCAACAAGCTTTTATCTCCACTATTTGTTTTTCTTTGAGAGACACCGCGTTGTTCTAAAACCATTAATTTACTCAGATGCCGAGCGTTCATGGAAATATAATAAAACAAAGACCATTCAATTGTGTACTAAACTAAACTGAATAGATTCACATTTGGAAACGAGGTTCAAGGTTATTTGATTCTTGATCTTACTCTACAGTGAAATGATATAGTAAACACAGTAATAAAATCGTCTGACTGTCACGATCATCACGAGGAAGCACAATAATAATTATATATACAGTGATCATGGTAATAAAGTCTCAGTGAATATATACAGTAAGCACAATAATAAAATCACCTGGCTGTCACGATTATCACGAGGAAGCACATTGATAAATATATACATAGTAAGCGAAACACAGTCATTCCCGTAGTAAGTAAAATTTGGATATGAAATTTAGTATTATAATAACACTAATCAATCAACTTTTCCATCACTGAAATTACTACAACATTCCTCAAATAATACAACCATATGAGTACTAACAAATATGAAGAAAACATGTCTCAAATATTCAATAAATCCATCAAGTGACACATTCAATCATCCAAGTTACAAAAGAGAATTCAATGTGTAACATTACTCGAAAGGAAACTATTCACCCAAATACTCGAAAGGAAACTATTCACCCAAAAATCACAATAAATTATTCCTCAACCGATATAATCAATCACAAAGAATTGGGTATTAGTAGACAAATGCCAATCATATAGTAGAGCAATCAAGTTCAATCACGGGGAAGCATAGTAATAAATATATATAGTAAGACTCATTCACATAGTAAGTACAAATACAGTAATGAAATGTAGCGAATCATGCCCAATAAACCGTTGGGTGGGTAACACGATTTTTGTGAGGAAATGAAAAAAAATATGGGTGAGAAATGGAAATAACGCAGGTTTACACCCCATCAATGTAGAGAAGGTATGAAATCACTGGGTGATGAAAAACGGAATTAGTTGAGTAAAGACCAAAAAATTGCTAAGCAATAAAGAAGTATTTTCGTTGTACACAAAAAGAATTTGCTGGGCATAGAATTTATCCTTCACTTATTACCCATGCACAGGAAAACATGGCATTTGAATCTAAATCTTTAACACTGGAGTGAAATACAGTCGATTTGGCTCCTGGACGACTACTCAGGCATAGACTAATTACATAAAGGATAAGGGAACAAAAGACAAAAACACAATTTCTTTGTATTAAAAACAATAAAAACGCATAGTAAAATAAAATAATGGCTCGAGACCAAAACGTAGTCTTCCTAGGTAATAATACAAGGCAATAATAATCCCAACTAGAACCGGAAACTCCATAAAACACAGTAATAAAACAAAGCTCATAAATAAAAATTTAGTGACCCTTTTGCAATTTCACACGGCGCACTATCGCCCAGATAGAAATTCATATGCATAACTAAACAAGTCTTTTTGTTTTAACAACATCTACGCAAGCGAGATTTATACAATAAAGAAATGCATGAACAAGAAATTGAGCTATTATTTAATACAAATTATGCACATCCGTACCGTACAAATCAATTTATTAATTAATTAAATATTCCTATTTCCCTCACCCACCTAAAAGCGTTCCTAAAAACGCTCTTCGGTGTCCCATTATTCCCTTACAATTCTTAAATGACTTACGCCTTACTTAATTCCTAGTTGAGTTCATAAATAGAAAGTTCCATAGGCTAGATTCCTTACTAAGTTAGACATTCCCCTTGTTTTTAAGTTTCCCCCTTTCCTTAGGTTTTCCCCTTTTCTTTAAGTTTCCCTTTTTCTTAAAGTTTCCCCTTTTTATAACTAAGTTCAGAATTAGCAGGTTTAGACAAAAACAACCAAATACCCACTTTTATTAAATAAACCTTTAATAAAATTTCCCTTCTTGCTACATGTCTAATTAGTTTTTTTGTTCAAAGGTTCTACTTAGACCTAGGTTTTCAATTCACTTGGCTTGGCAACAATTTTTAAGGGAATTTATTATTATTAAACTTTACTTATCACGTCATTCATTTTAAGGCCGACCAGGTCCTAAGTAGGCATAGTTTTCTACGCATTAGGTTTATTAACTTACCATAGTTAAAATTGTGACGTTCCCTTCAGGACGCACCACGTGCTCCAAGGGTGACACTCGCCTCTTTTCGTTTTATTCGTGCGACGTTCCCTTCAAGACACACTACATGCTCCAATGGTGTCACTCGCCTCTTTCTGTTTTATTCGCGTGAAGTTCCCTTCAAGATGCACTACGTGCTCCAAGGGTACCACTCACCTCTTGACTGAATTTGGTAGACGCCAAACCCTTGGAGTCAATACTCCATCAGGTGATCTTGTGGGAGACTACGTTTCTCTAAGGAATAAGGACCCTGCCTTATTGCGTGCCCCTTAGAATCATCATGAGAGGCTGTCACAGTCCTCCCTCACGACATCGTGGATTTTCTCGAACTAGGTAATCGTTAACCTACAGTTCGAGCCACGACGAGAGTGCTAGGAGCTTGCGGCAGGGCTGTTGCCACATCTCTCCATCAATGTCCCTGGTTTCCGTGCATTGCCTCTCTACTCCAAATGTGAGTCTGGTCGACAAGCTATCGTCAGCCTGCATCCATCAATGAATCATGTCAGTAATAACAATCAACATCATAATATCTAATCATATGTACATATGTCACATCAAAAACATTCAAACCCTAACAATCCACTCCCTGATCCGATCCAGAGTCCAAGGGGTTTCATCGATGCCTCGACCTCCTCAACATCCATAGTCCCGCACACTCAGGAGAAACTAGTTAATAACACCTGTATATGTAAATACAACAAAATAACATATCATCAAATCCATAATATCTCATAATCATGATCAAAACAACCAATAGTATAATGATCTAGATCACTTGCAATCAAGTGTCCTCAAAGAATAAGTCCGCTTAGTGCGCGCAAGAATGAGATGTTATAGTAATTCCCATTGGTTCCAACCTTCATCACTGGAAGGAGCATAAGTTAGTTAGAGGTTGAGCAAAAGAGAATGCATTTGATGATAACACCAAGTAGAACTAGTTAATAATAGCTCATATACTGGTTGAGGAGCATAGTAGAGATTCACTACAACTATGAGAGAGGCCATGTGTCCATTTTAGTTGTGGGCATATTAAAAGGAAAAGTAGCGAAGTGGGTCCATTGCATCTATTGGGATTGGTAAGAGAACATATGTTCATGGCCTTCAATTTCTACATTTTTTGAGTCACTGTGTACCTTCACTAGTTTGATCCCCCACAATAGTTCCAATGTGGAAATGAATTGAGAATGCCAAAGAGGATGTTAATATTAGGAGTTTCATAGAGGAGCTACAAAGTGACTTGATAGAGGGAAGGATTATTTTCAAGGAGTGAAACCATGCATGAAGGTGGGGATATATGACTTAGTCACGTGGAGGTCACTGCATGAAACATTGATTGTGCATGGCATCTCATTAAGCATAGTCAAGATGGACAATGCATATTGCACCAACCACCATCTAGCAAATTTGGATGGTCTTATGTTCCCCTGTCATAAAAAACATAGGTGAAATTCATAACATAAATTTCTAATACATGCATTACTTTCACCATACAACTCTTAAATCAAATATAAATGATAGATATATACAAACATATAAGAATTCCATACACTATTAAATACTTTTCTAGAATAATAAGCCACATCACAATATTACATGAATAATTTTAAAATACAAGAAAATGAAGATATTTGGTATACAACAACACTCACTTAAATGGAATAGGTGATCCAAACTAATTAAGCGATAATAGTAATGGGTTCTAATATAATAATAATGGTTAATGTATATAGTAGCAATGGGTTTCCTAATAGTAAGAGAGATACAACAATGTGTGCTGCATTCAATGTAGGAGACATTAGGAAACACATGGGGTTATTGGTATCTTAAGAAAAATTGGAACTAGAATGGTTCTTACAACAACAAATCCCTTGGGAGAAAGGTAGATGTAAGGTTCCATGCATGGAGCGAAGCAATATGCCATTATTTCCGTGCTACTAGGTGTAAGGCTTAATAAAATGTAACATCTATGCCAAAATTAAAGGAAAGGAATGGGGTTATTGGTAGCATAAGAAAAAGTGGAACTAGAATGGTTTTTACAATAACAAATCCCTTGGGCCTAAAGGTATATGTAAGGTTCCATGCATGGAGTGAAGAAATATGTCATTCTTTCCATGCTAGTAGGTGTAAGGCTTAATAACATGTAATATATATGCCAACAAATTTGAGGTTTCATGAAATCTAAAATCTATGCCAAAAATTTGAGGGCTTCATCGAATGTAGGTGCTTTGCTCATGATGGGTGTATGTATTATATTGGAAATATTTTTCTTGGTAGAACACGAGAACTTGGTTATTCCATATAATCATTCCTTATTGCATGGGATATATGAATTTTTATTTGGGATCCTTAGAGATCTAGGGGATGACAACCTAGGTGGATCCTTTAGCATACTTTTTTATTACTAAGCTTGAGCTCACAGGGCTACCCGAAATTATGCATGGTAAACTTTCTCTGACTTGGAGAAACATGAGAATGGGTGAGGCCTGTGTGGCTAAAAGGATCAATTGCTTTTACATTTTAGAGGCCTTCCTTGAAGAATATCTTCATTCTTTATAATGGGTCTCTATAAGAGGAGACTCAGATCACAATATCATTATATCTTATTAGATCTATAAAATTATCCTCTACAATTGGAATATTTTAATTAGGGGATCACCTCCATCTATCCACCACAGGATCAAGATCGACCACGAGCCATTAATCTCATTATTATTTTTAATATACATAGTTTCGTCGAATATCCGATGAAAGCTACGACATGCATATCTATCATAGGTATGGTACCTCCGTCAGATCTATTATTAGGTCGTTAGATATTCGACCAATGTGAGCATTGGATATTTGATAGAAGGTCTAGCAGAAATATTTGTCAGAGGTATGACACCTCCATAGGATCTACTGTTCAGTCATCAGATATTCGACAAACATGTGCATCGATTATCCGACGAACGGTTCGACAAGAATAATCAACGGAGGTATGGCACCTCCATTGGATATAGTATATGGACGTTGGATATTCCAAATGTAGTTACGTCGTACTTCCAACGCGTATCTACCAGAAATAATGACTGATTTTGACGAGGTTTTGGTCCTTAGGGTCATCGATATAGCCGATGACAGTTTGTTAGATATCCGATGTCAATATGTTCGTCGGGTATTCAACCCTAATACACCAACAAAACTAATAACCAGGTTTCATTGAAGTGATGATGGAATTGCGTTGACCAACTGACGTATCGCCGTTAGATTTAAGTGCACAAGAAGTAGTGATACTGGTATGAATAAATACATGTTTTCAAAGGGATAATATGTTTGTCACCGCATGGAATTGAAATCTAATAACATGTTCTACTACAAAAGGTATGTGTGTGTATATATATATACTCAAGTATTGAAGTTTCATTATAAGCCCGACATTTATTTAATGAAATCAATACCAATTGACATTACAACAATTTTGATTATATGGGTTGAAGATGAGAGCATTTGATTGTATTCAAAGATATAACCATTCAAAATTAAAAAAAGATTTGGTTTGTTTCCTATTATACATATAGGACCAACCCCCGTCATTATTCTACTTTCTAGGCATTATTCCATGAAGTCCCAAATCATGCATCATTTAAATCTTCATCCCCCCCCACCCTTGCTATATAAATAGATAATGGTTATAAAAAAATAATATGTATTGGTAGTTTTTTCACATATGGTTTGAAGCTTGGTTGGTATAATACATAAACATTGTGGAAAGAGCATGAGAAAACTAATTATATTTGGGTTATGAACATGCATCATACACTCCTATCACTTAATTTAATTTTTCATACAAACCCCTTCATCCCTCCCAAATTCATTATTATTCCCATGTTCTAAGTCATTATTAGTTTGTGGAGATATAATGGATGTTTTTTTTTGCAAAGATGTATAATTACAAGGGAACATTGAAATAAAACAAGTAAGAGATACGGAAGAGATTCCCACCTATTAATTATTATTTATCATTATCCTTTATCATTATTTAATAAATATGTCCTACTTAATTAAAATTATTTAGCCTTGTAACTAAAAGGTAGTTGAACTACTTGAACTACCTCATTGAAGAATAAAAGGAGAAGGCAAAGAAGGACAAATGAATGAGAAACCTTTTGAGAGAGATGTGCAAGGAGTCTTATGAGGTTTATCATTCTTTTTTTATTATCCATGCTCCATTCTTTTTCAACATGGATTTGATGAAGCTATTGATAGCAGGGATGTCTTGAAAAGTAGTGGAAGGGACTAAGTGAGGCTGAGTTTTGCTTGTGTCCATGAGGTGAATGGTTTTATTATTAATTTCATTGTGTTTTAAGTTTGATTTTCTCAATACTAATATGTTTTTGTAAGGACCCCAATCGTTACGACTACAAGCGAAGTAGAAAGTGCAAAGATTTATTTATTTTGTTTTAGGTAGGAAGGCAATGACGACAACAGTTGAACCACAAAACCTGACGACAAACACAAGCACACAGATCAAGCAACAAAAAACTATGAATCCACGCACTAGCACAACGATCAACTAGGTGACACATGCGTAAATCAAAGGATAGAAACGACTACCCGTCGATGCACAATGCGACAATGCTTACAAGTTAAGGACAACATCCACAATCCCGACACAACAGTCTCGACGAAAAGTCACTAGAACCTTTAAGGCACACAACCAAACACATGAAGGCGTCACAACCCAAGCGCCAACAATGGACTTACAATGATCAACACACCCACAATGGAAATCACAGACTCCAGCCAAGTTATCTTTCACCTCTACCCAATGGGGTCCGCCATGATCCCCTCATCAGGAATCATGCCATTCCCTAGTGATAAGCACGAAAATAAACCTGGCACAACATAACCTATCTGTACCATGGATTCTAGAGGAGTCCAACGCACTAGGAGCCGAAATACTAAGAAGATGACTATGCCCACGCCCCAAGCAACAGGTTGACAAGACTCAATATGACGACATTCAAAGGTGAAAGCACAATCTATTACATGATTTGCCAACCACCAACCATTAACTGTTAAGCAAGATGTCTAAGTGCGAGGGAGTGAACTGTTACCAAGCTACTATGGTCATAAAAGTTATCATGAGGTGAACTAATTTAGGCGTTGAACAACACAAGAAACACTGATTAACAACTACCCACTGTCCATTAAATTAAGAGAACTTTTGATCTACGCTGCTTATATAACAAACGACTTTGTTGTCAACTATCAAGTCTAAGTTAATAATTTAACAATATAAAACAATATTAACAATATCCATAAATGACGCTGTTAATATAACACTATTAACAATATTAATATATAGCACACTGTCTATTAAATGCCATTCGGGTGCCATTCTTTATTCCATTAGATAACACACTGCCCTTCAATTATATTTTAAATTAGCAATATGTATCTCTGTGAATCAATTCACTACCAGCATGCCGTGTAAGGCATTCAATATTAAATCGCCACGGGAATGAGAATAATGATGTTCATTATACACTGTATAAATGCCGACTATTATTATGCATAACCATATAAAAAGGGCAGTCAATTTAATCATGATAATCGTCAACACGGTCACACAATGAAGCTGACAAAGAGTATTAATGGCTATCAATATTACATCGCAGAGTATGATAACACTGTATATTATATCACTGTTCTAAAAATCAGTACCTTTACTGCGACATCCAAACCATATCTCTATGCCACACACTATCTTATCAACAACCATCAATTTATTAATTACGTTACGACGATAGCATCATAAAATCGCTAGGTAACTGTCAGCTACTAAATACATCATAGTGATAGCCAAAAGGGGTTGGGGTATATTTAAACGAAAACACAAATGAATAAATAAAAGTGCATGCATAAATAATGCTGTCATAATGATATATAAAAACACAGTTAATCACCATTCCCGCAGGTAAAAATGCCATCCACAAGCAAAAATGTCATCCACAAGAATCATAATGAGATATAGCAAATCACAGGTTAATGTAAACAAGTCATCATGGTATATATAAAAACGCAGGGAATCACCATTCCCACCGGTAAACAAATCATCATGATACATATAAAAACACAGGGAATCACCTTTCCCGCAGGTAAAAACGCCATCCACAGGCAAAAACGCCATCCATAGGAATCATGATGATATATAGAAAAACATAGGCTAAGGTAAACAAGTCATCATGATGCATATAAAAATGCAGGGAATCACCATTCCCGCAGGTAAAAACGCCATCCACAGGAAAAAACGCCATCCACATACAATCGTTGTGTAATAAAAATTCCATTCGCATTAAATCAAGGGTAAATTTACAGTTTAAGGCTGGTAACATTTCACAGTGTGATAATAATAGGCAAGGCAACAATACAATAAGCAATACAACAATATACAATTGGAGGGTAAAACTTTGGGTAAAAACAAATGGAAATCTATAAAAAAAAAATGCATGCAACCCGATGTGAAAGCGCTAAGTGAAAATGAAATATCTGCCAAGTGAAATAGATATGGGAAGGGCCACACAAATCTTAAGGGAAAGCTGGGTAATGAGCCACAAAAATCAAGGTGTATCTGCTGTGTAAGGGCTGGGTAAATCGCCCAGAAATGTAAGTTATATTGCAGAGGAAAATACGCAAGCCAGAAGTATGAAAACACAGGTATAAAGGACAATTTAGAACACAGAGTAAAAATATAAACAATCACAGAGGTAATCAATCACAACAAGGCGCAAGACAATCATTCAGCTAGGAACAATCAACATGGGTAGATAGCTGGGAAACTGTCCTTCACTCATCATCCACGCACAGAAAAGCAGGGCATTAGGATCTATAGGTCTATTAACACCGAAGTGACGACCGTCGATCCGACTCCTGGCCGACTGCTTAGGCGTGGATTGATGATCTAGGGATGAGGACGAAATATAAGGCACAAACTCTTCAAATAATCAATGAAACAAACATACCCGTCAAGCAATCAAGGATCGATGGCCAAGGAGATCAATTGATGCAGCGAGTGTAAACTATGATGATTTTAAGTTCTTGATTAAAGACGCTAAGTACAACACTTTTCCTTACTCAATAAAAGTACAGAAATGAAAGCGCGAGATCAATAGTACTCTACCATTAAAAATAAAAGCATGCATACCATAGCCCAAGTTGATCACTCCGAGTCGTTGTCCTGCGTGCTCTATCCTGCTCCCGCTTGCCGATCGCTGTGACTTCACCGATACCTCCCAGCCAATTCTAGGAGTACTCTTCTTCCCCCTTAGCCCCCCAAGCCACAAAGGGGCCACACACACTAAACCAAAGAACAACTAGCTCCCAGATCGCCTCGCAAGGCCGGGCTACCACTTCTCACCAAGCTGGGTTTCCCAACTCCCACAAGATAAGTCAGTCAAGTCAAAAAATTCTGCAGCATAACGTTACGGATAAAAAAAATCTCCATCCTTCTCCTCCTCCCTCCTTTATATAGAATTTCTAAGTCACTTCTTTCCCAAATTTCCATTTAATTTATTGTTTAATAATTTAATTTAGAAAAATCCTCCCCGTACACATGTCACCCATCCCCTTCGTTGCACCAGAAATTAATTTCATTAATTATTTAATTACTCCTATTTCCCTTACCCACCTAAAATCATTCCTATAATCACTCCTAGGTGTCCCCATATTCCCTTACACAAATTAATGACTCACGCCCTTACTAAATTCCTATTTGAGTTCAATTTAGAAAGTTCTTAAAGGCAAGGTTCCTTACTAAGTTGGTCATTCTGCTTTTTCCTTATGTTTTCCTTTTTCTTTATGTTTCCCCTTTTCCCCTTAGTTTCCTAATTTTTAAGTTTCCCTCTTTTCCCATTTGATCTAAAACTCAAATTAACAAGATCTTTTTCCCCTTTATCTTTTTAATTAATAAATTTTTAATTAGCATATGTAACAAAACAATCATTTCCCTTTAAAATTTAATCCCCCAAAGTAATTTGATTTTTTAAAAATTAATTGAATTTCTTACCCCCTTCTCGTCACATGTTTAATGATGATTAGTATTATTATTATTTTTTTCCACAAGTATCACTTAGACCTAGATTTTATTTTCTTAGGCTGGGTAGCATTTTAATGGGGAAATTGTTTTTAAATATTTCTTGTCACATTATTAGTTCTAAGACCATCTAGGTTTATTCACTCATTAGTTAACAACGCGACGTGCCCTTCATGACGCACTAGGTGCTCCAAGGGTGCCACTCGCCTCATTCCGTTTCCCTTGCACGACGTGCCCTTTAGGACGCACTACGTGCTCCAAGGGTGCCACTCAACTCTTTCCATTTTTCTTGTGCGACATGCCCTTTAGGACGCACTACGTGCTCCAAGGGTGCCACTCAACTCTTTCTGTTTTTCTTGCGCGACGTGTCCTTTAGGACGCACTACGTGCTCCAAGGGTGCCACTCGCTTCTTGAATGACTTGGTAGACATCAAAATCCCCTAGAGTCAATACTCCGCTAGGTGTTCTTATGGGAGACTAAGGGCCTCTAAGGAATAAGGCCCCTACCTTATTGCGTGCCCCTTAGAATCATCGTGAGCGATTGTCGCAGTCTTCCCTCACGACATCGTGGGTCTTCTCGAACTAGGTAATCATTAACCTACAATTTGAGCCACGATAAGAGTGCTAGTAGGCTATGGCAGAGCTATTTTCCACACCTCTCCCTCAACATCTCTGGTTGTCATGTGTGACCCCTCTACTCCACATGTGAGTCTGGTCGACAAGCTATCGTCAACCTGCATCATCAATGAATCATGTCAGAAATACAATCAATCATCATAACATCTAATCAGATGTGCATATGTCATATCAACAATAATAAAAACCAATAGTCCACTCCTTGAATCGATCCAGAGTCTAAGGGGTTTCATCGATGCCTCTGCATCCTCGAGGTCCAAAGTCCTGCACACTTATGAGAACCTAGTCAATAGCACCAGTCTATGTCAATACAAAAAAATAACCTATCATCATATCCATAAATGCCTCATAATCATAATCAAACGACCAATAGTGTAATAATCCGGATCACTTGCAAGCAAGTGTCCTCAAAGAATAAGCTCGCTCGGTCCGTGCATGAGCGAGATGTTACAGTTTTCTAGTATGCATATTTTTTCCTTGTGCTTCACTACTATTGTTCTATTTAGTGTCCAACTTAATCTTTATTGACTTTCTTTTATACTTGACTATTCTATTGTATGAGGCTAATTCCATCTAGAATGGTTAAAGACAAGAAATCTGGTCCAAGTCTACATAAAGGCTTGAAAGCTTCAAAGAATCCAAAAAAATGTATGGGGGTTTCATTTAACAATAAAGATCAAACTCTTTTCGACTCTCGAATTTATTTCTCTTTTTACTGTTTATATCTTTTCTTTTAACATTCAAAACTTAAAAATACAAAACATTTTAACTTATTCACTTCTTTAATTTTTTATATAAATCTTTTTATCTTGTTTTATTTTATTAGTTTATTTTTTACTCATTTTTTTTCAAAAAATTACAAAGACAATGTTAATTCATTTTTATTTATTTAGAATTAATTTCCATTGCACATATTCACATTTCGTTTATTTATTTAAACTCTAATTTTACTAATTTTCTAACTGTAATGCTTTAAAAAAAACAACAAAATTCATTTCAATATTTAATTCAATTTAGAGTAGTTCTTGTAAATACAAATTAAATTAACTTTAAATTGTATATCTTCTTTTAACTTATTTTAGTTTTTTACTTTTAAATTTCCATTAACTTCTCGTTTTTTTTTTCTTTCATTTACTATAACTTTTATTAACCAAAATTTAAAAAGAAAAGATTTCATTTCAACATATTCTTAGAATCATTAACTTAGTTAACTTTAGTTTGTTTATATTTATTTTTGCAATTGTATCTTTTAAACTCCACACCAACTTTTGTTTTAATTTTTATTTCATATAAAAAAAAAACATAAAATTAATAAAAAGAAAACATAAAATTATAAAGGTTACAAAATATATAAAAATCAAATAATTGTAAAAAATCATGCAACAAAGATTTCAATTCTTTTAGCTTTAAGGTTTTCTTTTAACTTAGGGTTTAGTTAGTTTAACTTTCTTTTTAAGTTTTGCACTTACATTATTCACTAAAATTTTGTTTAATTTAACATTTCATACAAAAACAAAATACAAAATAATATAAAGATAAAATGCATAAAAATTAAATATTTACAAAAATCATAAATAAAGATTGATGCTTAGACTCTTTATCAATAGGGTCTAATGTGTTTTCTTTATGGGGCTTAAAACTAAGGGTAACATTTCCGTCTTTTCCCGCCTTGCCTCATAGGTGGTTGAGATGTTGGTTTGGAAACACTCTTGTTTCGACATCAACACCTTGAACCATCAATCAATGTCATTTGGAATATTTCCAGAGGGGTGATAGAGGAAGATGAGGATGAGCCACGATAAATTTTTGTTGTTCAGACAAGAAGTACAAATCCTCCCTCATCCATCTCAAGATCTCTTTTTACTTCCTATCCCGAACGTAAAACTTCTTCTAGTAATAAAACCAATTCCAATGTAGATAAATACATTGTAATTACAGATAATTTAGAATATGATCTGGTAGAATAATTGAAGAAAACAAGAGTTAATATTTCAATTTTTGAATGCTGCAAGCACTTGGTAATGATTTTGAAAATAAGAATTCATTTGTTGGAGAAAAAGATAAAGGTAAGTCTGCTCAAGTTTCTATGCATCAAAATAAATCAAATATAAATGTTGTATTGATTCGGGAAAAATCTAATTCAAATAGTCCACCATTTTTATTAACATTTGAAAATTTTAATCGGAATGCACATAATTGTTTGGTTGACTCTCGAGAATCCTCTAACGTATGCCTTATTCAGTTTGCAAAAAAATGAATGTAGAACCCAACAAAACAACCACTTAAATGGTTCAACTTGATCTCTCAAATGTTAATGTAATAGGTGAATCAAAAGGTATACTTATTAGACTTCCTCTAATCCAAAAGTCCATCAGATTATAGATATAGTGGTTGTTGATATTCCCGAGTCCTATTGTTTGATATTAAACAAGGATTGGTCTGAAAAAATTAACATATATTTTTCAACATACTGGTCACATCTTTGGTTGCCATATAATGGTAGGCCTAATTAAATTAAAGTAGAAAGGGAAAGACATATGAAATACTCAAATACGGATTTGAATGATCCTAATGAGTCGATTATGTTCTATAAGTCTATGCTTGGTTACTACTGTTTTGACTCCTTTTTTGGAAATTTTGTTGTTGATTCTTCCCCTTTTGCAGACATGTGTAATCAATCTAAGATCCTTCATTCAAATCAAATTGTTGTAAATAATTCTGTAAATTTTGTAAGCTAATGTACAAATTCATTTTCATATGTAACAAATTTAAATGTAAATAAAAGCGTATGATTTTTATTCTTTGATGGATCCAAGGAGAATGAGGGTGTAAGAGTTGGATGCATTCTCAAAGATCCTCAAGGAAACAAATATGTGATGGCTTGTTGTTTGGAGTTCCAATGCACAAATAATGTCGCTCAGTATGAGGCTTTGATACAAGGTCTTAAAAAAACAATATATTTGGATGTTAAACAACTCAAGGTAATAGGTGATTCAAAAATAGTTGTCATATAGGTAAAAAATTCGATTAATTGCGTTTCAAATCACCTTAAGAAGTTCAAAGATGAGGTATGGAATCTTGTTTCTAGTTTTGATGCATTTAATATAGTTTTTGTACCTTGAAGTCATAATGTAGATGTTGATTTACTTTCAAACGTAGCCTCTAGATTGATACCATCAAAATATTTTTCTATTGACGGATTTTTTGTTGAATTGATTTACAGGCCTTCTGTACCAGACAACATTAAAAACTAGAGAGTTTTGATGATGATACAAAAATTATGGAACTCCTCACACAAGAATACAAGTTAAGGAATCAATCATCGAAGAAAATCAAGATGATGATAAAATTAACTCACTATCTCCACGTGCAGAACCAAAAAGTGAAAACGCAGTTCCTAAATCTGTGGTTACAATGGAGAAATACTATGATTTACAAGATAATGAAGGGGAAAACAAATTGTAAAACCAATATCTCCTCAATGCAATATGAGGCAATTAATCTTGGTACTGAGAAATGCCCTCAAAATATTAATTTAGGTATCAGATGTACTCCCACTGAGAGAGCTTCATTTATTCGATTGTTTAAAGAACACAAATATATATTTTTCCTAGACTTACAATGATTTAAGGACATATGATACTACGATAATTCAACATGTAATATCACTCAGAAAAGATGCAAAACTCGTTCAAGAAAAGTTGTGAAATATGTACCCAATGATGGGACAACAAATTAAAAAAGAGTTCAATAAGTTGTTGGAGGAAAAATAATATTTCCCATTCGACATTCCCAATGGGTATCTAATATGGTACATGCTAGGAAGAAGAATGGTGAAATTAGAATTTGCATTGATTTCAAAAATGTGAGCAAAGCATCCAATAAAGACAACTACCTTGTTCCACCCATAATAAATCCTTGAATGTGTTTCAGGTTCTGAAATGTTATCATTGCTAGATGGTTTCTTAGGGTACAACCAAGTGCTGGTAGCATATGATGATCATTTGAAAACCACTTTTAGAACTAAATGTGGCACACATGCATACAATAAAATATTGTTTGGATTGATTAATGCAAGTGCCACATTTCAAAGGGTGATGGACATTGCTTTTATATGATTAATAAAAAAATCATTGGTGGTATATTTGGATGATGTGACAATTTTCTCAAAGGACAAAAAAGATCACCTGAATCATCTCAAGCAAATTTTTGATTGTTGCTGAAGATATGGAATATCTCTTAACCCAAAGAAAACCATATTTATAGTAACAAAAGGTAAGATTCTTAGTTTTATTGCATCCAAATTTGGTATTATGATAGAACCAAAGAGAACAAACAATATTTTGCAAATTACTTTTCCTCACAATAAAAAGTCTATGCAATCATTTTTAGGAAAAATAAATTTTGTGAGAAGATTTATTCCTAGTTTTGTAGAAATAGTAAAACCGCTCCAAGATATGATTAAGAAAAATGCATTGTTTAAATGGGATGATAAAGAAAAAGAATATTTTACTTCAATAAAACAAGCCATTGCACAAGCTCCAACTCTTATGTGTCTGAATTTTAATCAAGAATTTATTTTGTATAATTTTGCTATTGATTTCTCTTTTGCTGCAATACTAACTCAGAAAAATTCAGAAGGCAATGGAGAGCCTAGTTATTTTATGATTTTTAGCCTGCAATTAATTGAATTGAAATATACAAAAGTGGAAAATAAATCCTTCATTGTTTTTAAAGCGATGAAACATTTTCGACCATATCTATTGAAATCACACACGAAAGTGATTGTTCCATATCCTGTTGTTCGTCATTTGTTAGTTTAGAAAGAATTAGGAGATAAAACAAAAAA
>SNQJ01S0071915.1:0-16902 GCA_010110895.2 Picea sitchensis | reverse complement strand
AGAGCAAGTAGAGGAAGAGAACGTTCATCCCGACTGACTGTTGCATAAATTGTTGGAGGAAAAACTGTCACAATGCCAAGGAGGCAAATCACTTTGTGTATGTAGAGGTTTCAAACACCAGTGGATACTCAAGAAGAACCCCCTTGTAATCTGCATTAACTGAAGAAAACAAGAGATGAGGGCCTTCTATTTTGTTGGTTTTCCCAATTGGGTTGGGTTTCTAGGGTAAAATCTCTATGTTTTTGGTGTGAGTTAATGTTGTTTTTGTTGCACTATATTTCTGATTCATGCATTGTAGCACTAAGAAGTTCATAAATAACCCTAGCTAATCGCACATAAGGAACATAATGCAGAAAGAAAGAAGAAATCAAATGAAAGAAAAATCTTTGTTTATGAATCAAGTTGTCCATAGGATGATCGATTAAAATCATGTGGTATCAAAGCGAGGAATCCTTGACCTAAAGAGAAATTGTAGCAAGACAGCCGCGGGAAAATCTTTGAAGAGAGAAAGAGTTGGTGAGTTGAATGCAATTAACCAACAAATTAAGGACGAGAATTGGGAGTTTAATAATTTTTGGTAGTATACCACCGGAGAGAATGAAGAGTTGCATTCTAGGCTAAAGACAGTAGAAGACGTCCTCACTACCATGACAAAGAAACTTGCTGAACTACAAGTTTAGGCTACACAAGTGACTACTTGTGCTTGGGAGAGCATTGCACGAGCAGAAGTGTTGCACCAACAAACTATGGATAAATTGCAAGAAGAGATAGAAGCAAAGGAGGATTTTTTGTTTGAACTCCAAGAAAATGTTGAGGAGTTGAAGAACAAAGCAAAACCCTCTAATGCAAAGCAACCAGTTGCAATTCAAGATGCCAAAACTAAAAGGACAAAGGCAAACATTTAACCAAATCCTAGTCTTCAATATGAATCAATAGAATAATCCATTGGGAGCTTCGAGAAGTATATACCAAGGGAGTTGGTTTTAAGTTGTTGATGAAGATGGGCTATGCAAGCCAAAGCCTTAGAAAGAATGGGCAAGGACTAAAGCAACCAATAGGAGTTGAATGTCATCCACGATATTAAGGTCTCGGTTATTTTGGCAAAATAGTGATGAATGATGAATGCTCGAAAGTCGCCCAATGCAAAGAACCTTTGGGTACGGTTGAAGGATATGTCATTCCTGCCAAGAATATTTTTTCATGTCAATGCCACTGAAACTTACAAAGATGTCATTTAAAAACAGGAGCAACTAGCATTTAATGCAAGTGAAAGAATGCCACTTGAGGAAAGAAGGAAACCATTGCAACAAGTTTGAGCAAGCTCTAAAGCGGACAACAAAGAGAACCTTCAAGCATCCAAAGCTGATCAACAAAGTGAAGAAGCCAACAAACTTCAGGGCATCTTGAGACTTCATGACTTCTTTGTGTTTGAAAAGCAGATTTTGTTATTAAACTTTACTCTCGGACTATGTTACCCATGCTTTTTTTTCTAAAGCTGCTTTTTACATAGGAGTCACCCACTTCTTTGGATATAAACATGAAATCATCAACCATGAAAAACCTCGCCATGATTTATTCCTAACGTATAACCTAAGCCTTTATTAACCAATTTGAAAACCTATCCATGCTTTTGTTTAACAATGTTTTCATAACTTTATCCCACAATGCACGCGGGGTTATTATTTCATGGAAAAAATAATATATAATTTCATTATGACAAAATTTCAGTGTGGTTTTCTCTACCCACTTTCTTTCTAGATTGATGTGGTGTGTACACTTCTATGACTTATGACTTAGAGTGTATAAAAATTTAGAACATTTTTTATCTGCTTGTTATATGGGATAGAGTGTATAAAAAAATATAACATTTTCTATCTTTCTTTTGTACGGGCTACAAATTCCACCCAATGAAACTTTTCCATTTTTAACCTACCTCACAACATTAGAGTTTAATTTAGACTTTCTATCATTTTCATTGTGTTTAAAGCTTCTCTACGATGGGGGTGGAAATCCCAAGAGTTTCTTTCAATTGGTATTATGTAAGATAACTTGCCAATTCAATTTGATGATAGAATAAGAATCCAAATGAACTAAGTGTTTAATAAAAATTCAAGAATCTAGCACAACTTTACTACATACACTTTTTTTTTCTATTGTAGTTCTATCTATCCAATCAATCACAACATGAGGTTGGGCATGATTTATATGAACTACTGTTGCATATTGATAATTGTAAATCCATCATAACGTTCAATATTTCATTTGCATTCTCCATGATTCCTTTTCTTTTATGATATGTTCAATTATATCTCCTCTAAATCACCATTTTCATTAATTAATATAACACACAATATTTTATTTCCACTACTATAATTCTCCTCATTTTATCTTTACCATTATAGTTGGATCATACTTAGTTTAAGATAACCTTCCTACTTAAAAGTAATATCTATAACAAAATAATTCTAAATGTTCTTTTATAAGGAATGAATGCTATATGTCAATATCAAGAGTGTGAAATTCTCTAATCTACACATGACTATTCTCCAAAACATTCTTGCCATAATATATAATATGCCCTCCACATCTATGACTTTCATTTTAAAGTCTAGAGATAACAAGATCATATCACTTCCTTTTGTCATCATGGTTTAGAGTAAATTCCAAATAGAATAACGAAAGTTGAAGAGTTGTTCTCAAACAATTCTAATGACTTTTTAAACATCTATAAATTTTTTGAATACACTTTATCCTCTTCTTTAGCATTTTCTACCATTATAAACTTTTTAATTTTAAAAATGAACTACCCACTTATCTCAAATATGTTACAAATGAACTTATAAGTTTATTTGATTTTAATCGAGATTCTCCACTAAATCCACCTTTATACAACTTGACCCTAAATTTTAAGTTAAACAATAAGAGCAACATTATTCAATGCACAACCTTACTACATACATTTTTTTTTTTTCTATTCTAGTTTTATCTTATCCAATCAATCGCAACATGAGGTTGGGCATGATTTATATGCACTATTGTTTCATATTGATAATTGTAGATCCATCATAACGTTCAATATTTCATATTCATTCTCCATGATTCATTTTCTTTTCTGATATGTTCATTTGTATCTCCTCTAAATCACCATTTTCATTAATTAATATAACACTACTAAGCACCAACTTAGAAAGAGACACCGATATTTTTGTGTGAGTTTCACCAACCGTCACCGAGTATGCTTGCTAATTCTTCCTTCACTAGGTTTGCTTCCTGCTTCTACCTTCACTAGGTCTACTCACTACTTCTTCCTTCTCTAGGTATGCTCACTACTTCTTTCTTTACCAATTCTGACCAAAATTTGAATTTCCAAATGGTAACTTTCTCAAAGCTTTCCATTTTGGGCCTATTCCCAAGAATGAACTTATACACCATGCCACGTATCCAATTTGAAAATATGATTATGAAATTGTTTCTTGAGGTACTTCTGTATGTCTCCTTTGTTCTCTGAATGTTTCACAGTCTGAAAAGTCCCATAAAATAATTTATAGTGAAGATGCCATATGACCTGTTTGAAAATGATTTCATGAGCATTCATGAACCCTAACTTCCACAGAGCATATTTCTGAAAGTATAGTGAAAGAAAATATGAAATTTGTACCACATGTACACCAACATATCTCTTCTATCTCTACAAAGTTTCAAGGTATGAAACATCCCATAAAATAAATTATAGTGAAAGTCCCAAGCTGACCTATTTGAAACGGATTTTAGGAGCATTCAAGAACCCTGACTTCAACAAGTCATTTCTTCGAAATTGTAGCGAACCAACATCTGAAATTTGTACCACATGTACAAAAAGATCTCTCCTTTGTCTATGAAAAATTTGAAGGTCTGAAATATCCCAGACAACAAGTTATAGTGAAAGTTCCAAGCTGACTTGTTTGAAATAGATTTCAAGAGAATTCAAGAACCCTAATTTCCATAGGGAATATAAGTGTAGTGAACCGACATCTGAAATTTTTACCACATGCACACCACAAGCTCTCCTTAGTCTCTTCCAAATTTTGATGTCTGAAAATGCCAAGATGACCTGAAACTGATTTCACAATTCAATCTTTTCTAATCCATTTTTCACACACCAACTTTCTCTCAATGCTTTCTCTTTTATACTTTTTCATAACCCTCCATGAAGGTACATGCACATTCATTAAATAATTAATTTACAATACCATGGGAAAATAACCCAAACCATGGGCGAATACCCCACACATTCATTAAATAATTAATTTACACAACATGGGGAAAATAACCTGTCCATGGGCTTAATACTCCAAACCCATTGGTTTTCCACCATTTCATCTTTTACTTTTTTCACATGCACCCCTTTTTTAATATATATATATATATATAAGATTTTCATATATATATATATATATATATATATATATATATATCAATCTTGAAAATGTTGTTTTTATTGTAATGTCATAATATGACATTAATGACATCATTAAAATAATTCCAACAATCTCATCATTTGTCGTTGATGACAATTCTGCGAAATCTTGTAATGAAACACATATTACACCATGCATAGAAAGAATTCTCCCCCTGTCTGCAACTCTCCCAAGAATAGAGACAATTATCCCCCTATCTGCAACTCTCCCAAGAATAGAGATAATTCTCCCCCTATATGCAACTCTCCCCATTTGACATCAATGACAAAGGGATTCTCCCCCTGAACTTGTGCTTCTCCTTAAGCACTGATTCGAAACTCTAGTCAACTGTCATGTCGGGTAGATCCTTGGTTGATCACTTTCAAGGAAATCATCAATAAGTAAAAGGAACATTGCATGACTATACAACCAATGATACAAAATGATATGAAGTTCTCAAACATCTAGTCAAATGATTCCATGACCATCCATCAATCCAACCACAATCTATTATAGCAGTTGACACTGGTCCACAATTATGTCTTTCACATATCTTCAATAAATATTTGAAAGAATGATTGCCATTCCTTTGATTTTTATGGCGAGGATGATGATATGGAACATATTTTTTGTTAGATGATAAGAGGAAGTAGGCTCAGGGTCAAGTTCAATTACAAGAGTAGAAAAAAATGACATATCGAAAACAATGTCATATGTATGCTCAAATTTTGCCATGTGAGGAACAAGAAACTCATCAATTTGTTTGGCGTAATCAATAATAAGTTTCTCTTCTGGAAAACCAGTTTGAACTCCACTTGCAACAAATAAAACTTCCCTGGTTGTAGCAAGGTCAGGTCTAGGTAAGGAGGCAATGACAATATCATATCCAAGACCGGTCTTAATGAATGGAGACCTTTGACAATTGATGATACCATCTAATATTTTAGTACTCTTTTCAAACTTCAAGTTTCTATTCAACTTAATAGTTGTTTTTTGCAGTTCCTTTCTTAAGGAAACAATTTTAGATTCTAGCTCTTTGCATTTTTCTTCTTTTTTCTTCAATTAGATTCTCACCACTTCTTCCACCCTTCTTCATTCTTCTAATTGATCCTTTAGGCTCATGATAGTGTTTTTTTTTTATTCAAGGCTTTTTGACATTTTGGATTTTGAATCACGATCCTCTTCTTCATATTTTTGTTGCTATTCTTTTTGTTTGAAATTATTTTTCCTAAGCGTCTTTATTTCACTTAAGGCACAAATGAGTTATTCTTCAAGATTTACTTCCCCATTTGTTTCAACATTTTTCTCCTCTTCTAAGTCCATCATTTTTATCCCTTTGTCTCCGTCAATCTTTGTTTTGATTTCCTTAGAGAGAGTTTCTTCTCTATCACTATAGAAACTGATTTCACTTCTTTCTTTAGACGGGTCTCTAACCTATTTTGAGTAGAGATTCTTCTTCTTCTTATAGGAGTTCTTCTTCTTTTCATGTTTGTCTTGTTTGCGGTTATTTTTTTTTATTATGTTTGCTCCCTTTCTTTACATTATGGTCTTCTTCATCAACACTACTTTCATCCTTTTCATATGGACACTTATCAACAAATTTCCTACTTTTCCAAAATTAAAGCATTTAAAGAGAAGCTTACCTTTATATTTTCTGGATCCTTTCTTGATTGTCCTCACAAAATGGGATTCCATTGTAGTTGATTCATTGTCGAAGCTATCAATTGATTCATGCTCTCTGTTCTTTGTATTCTTTGAGGATTTGAAGGATGCTTCTTTATTTAATGGATTTTCTTTCTCTATCCTCATTTCATATGTCGTGAGGATCACATGCAATTCATCCATTGTTAATGAATCACGATCCTTCATTTCTTCAATGGCAGAAAATTTGGCATCAAATCTTAAGGGGAATGACCTTAACACATTTTGTACAATCATTGGTTCCCACATGTAGGAGATAGGCTGCAACATTTTCTTTGTCATTCATTTTCAAACTCTCAAACTGTCTTCTATGAGTTTGGAGCATTGCCTTCTTAACCTTTTCATCATATTCATAGATATTTTGAAGTTTTTTCCAAATTTATTTTGTTGATACACAATGCATCACCTTGACAAACTCAGATTTTGATAGACCACATAAGATGGAATTCATGGATTTTCCATTATGTTCACTAGGCTTCTTCCTGGCTGCATTTGTTGGTGGATTTGTTGGGGATGTATAACTAGTAATGAATGATTACCAAATATTAAACCTAAGGGCCATTAGACATGCTCACATCCTTATTCTCTAGAAGGCATAGTTTGTTCTATCAAACAACATAGCCTTGTCTGTGGAGAAACCTTCTTGATCGACCATGTGTGCTCTCGAGATATACCTTCCAGTGGTTATATTTTTCTGAAGGAACTCGCTCTAATACCAATTGTTTAGCACACACTTATATTGAGAGGGGAGGGGGGGGGGGGTGAATCAATATAAGACAATTTTTTTTTTCAAACATTCATCAACCATAAGAAAAAAATCACATAAGAGATATATTAACTACAAAACATGGACTGCAATATTTATGTGGAAACCCTTTCGAGAGAAAACCACCAAACTTCTCTTTATAATTCTTTGTAGGCACAAATCTACTGTTACAAATATTTTTAAGCACTAAACTACTGGAGACACCAATCCCTACTGGTAAAAATCCTGGTAGGAACCAACCTACTTTTAAAGATCTTTGTAGATGACAATCCCCACTACTAAGCACCAAATTAGAAAGAGACACCAATACATTTATTTGAGAAACACCAACCTACTCTTATAGATCTTCATAGAGACCAATATACTTGAGACACCAATCCCCACCACTAAGCACCAACCTAGAAAGATACACCAATATATTTGTGTGAGCTATGCCAACCTTCATTGAGTTTGCTTGCTACTTCAGCCTTCTATAGGTTTGCTTGCTACTTATTCCTTCACCAGGTCAACTCACTACTTTTTCTTTCATAATGTCTTCTCACTACTTCTACCTTTACTAGGTTTGACCAAAATTTGAATTTCCAAATGGTAACTTTCTCAAAGCTTGATGTTTTGGGCCTCTTCCCAAGAATGAACTTGTACAACATGCCACGTATCCAATTTTTCAAATATGATTATGAAATTGTTACCTAAGGTAATTTTGTATGTATCCTTTGTTCTATGAAATTTTCACAGTTAGAAGTGTCCCAAAAAACAAGTTATAGTTAAAATGCGAAGCTGACCTGTTTGAAATAGATTTAAGGAGCATTCAAAAAACCTAACTTACACAAGGTATATCTCTGAAAGTATAGTGAACCATAATATGAAATTTATACAACATGTACACCAAGATCTCTCCTCTATGTCTACAAATTTTCAAGGCCTCTAGCATTCTAGAAAATAAGTTATAGAGAAAGTTCCAAGATGGCATGATTGAAACTAATTTCAGGATCATTTAGGAACCCTAATTCCCACATGGCATATCTCCGAAAGTATAATGAAACAAAATCTTAAATTTGTACCACATATACGCCAGGATCTCTCCTTTGGCTCTACAAAGTTTCAAGATATGTAACATCCCATAAAATAAGTTATAGTGAATGTTCCAAGATGACCTGTTTGAAAGTGATTTCAGGAGCATTCAAGAACCTTAACTTCCATGGGGAATATATTGAAACTATAGCGAAAAAGAATATGAAGGTTGTACCACATGTACACCAAGATATCTCCTTGGTCTCTTCCAAATTTCAAGGTATGAAACACCTTACAAAAAAATCTATCACGAAAATTCCAAGATGTCCTGAAACTGATTTCACAATTCAATCTTTGTTAATCCTTTTTTCACACACCAACTTTCTTTCAATGCTTTCTATTTTTATAATTTTTCATAACCCTTCATGATGGGACAAGTACATTCATTAAATAATTAATTCCAAATACCATGGGAAAATTCCCCAAATACCATGGGAAAATACCCCAAACCCATGGGTTTGAAACCACCATTTCACTTTTTACTTTTTCACATGCACCCCCTTTTTTAATATACTTGTAGACCTATATATATAAATCAATATTGGAAATTCTGTGTGTATTGCAATGCCGTAATATAACATAATGACATCAATGAAAATAATTCCAACATTCATGCTCCCTTTTACATTACTTCGGTTATAAATGATCTTCTTCTTTACAACTATATGTTGGATTTAGGGGCATCAACAAATGTGATGACCTTAAAAGTGATGAACCAATTGGTATTAAATATTTCCCATCCATATAGAAACGTTTGTGTCATGGGATTTAGAGAGATAAAGGTGTGCAATGTGATCAAGGATCTTCATGTCAAGCTTGCTACATGTCCTGATATATCACTTATAATGGACATGGTTGTCATAGATGTCTTTGATCCATGGGGTATGCTCTTGTCTAGAAAGTGGATTGCGAACATTGGTCATAGTATTTATATGGATCTCTCCTATGTCACTATACCCACATGTGAAGGTACATATGTGAATTTATATAAAGAAACACCTATGGAGTATCATGCTTAAGATCCTATAGACTTGATGAATGAGTTCATTTGTGAAGAGGATTACATGGGAAACTATGCTATTCTTTCTCATACGTTAGCACCTACCTTTGAAAATGCATCTGAATATATAGGTGAGAAGGCATGGAAGATGCACTTTGATGGAGCTCAATCCAGAATGGGGGAAGGAGATGGTAGTGTATTCACACCCCCTCGAAGGTGATGTACAATTTTTTTCATACATGCTATAATTTGGATGTACAAATAACATAGTTGAGTATGAGGCTTTATGCTTGGGTTTGTAACTTGCTAGAGAGATGGGAATCAAAGTATTAAAGGTCATTGGTGATTTAGATTTGATTGTCATGCAAATCAAGAATCAATTTTCTATGAAGAATATCATACTAAAAAGGTATAAGCATGCAATATGGGATTCCATTGAAATGTTTGAGGCATTTTCAATTGAAGCAATCCCAAGAGAGAAAAATAATAAAGTTTACTCATTGCAAGTTGTAGTCTCCACTATAATCCCATGTGATGATTTGGTGTCTGGTAATTGAAAAATGAAGATCATTTTTAGACTCTTTATTCATGATAACATTGAGCATAGAAATTTTTTCCATGATGATGCTCAGGTCATTAGATTTTTGTGTAACTTGCAAGGATTCACGAAAAATCAAATTAATTGGCAAGGTAAATATAGTGAAGAAGTTGAAGTGATTGAGCTAAATGATAATAAATTCCCAAAATTTGTTCTTCCTTTTGATTTTTTTTTTGATAGGAATGATATGTGTAAGAAAAGGAAGGGAGAAAAGAAACTCAAGAAAAGGAAGGAAGAAAAGAAACTCAAGGATGCAATTGGAATAAATATTGGGTTAGTTGAGAGACCAACGCTTATCCAAATAGGAAATAACACCTCACCATAAGAAATGAGAGATATTGAGAATCTAATTAGAGAATATAGAGATATTTTTGCATGGAATTTTGATGATATTAAATCTTACAAAGGTGACATCATTCAACATACCATTCTAATGAAAAAGGATGCCAATCCTTTTAGGTAGGACCAAAGAAAAATCAATCCCAAGTTGGCTCCTTTAATTCAAAAAGAGACTTAGAAAATGCTAACTACTTAGATCATAGCCCCTATAAGGCACTCATCCTTGGTAGAAAATTTGGTTGTGAGTAAAAAGAATGGTGAAATTGGGTTATTTGTTGATTTCATAAACCTAAATCAACTGTCCCTAAAATATAATTACCTTCTTCCTAATATGGAACATTTATTACAAAGGGTGACTGGATCTAGTATGATATCTATGCTAGATGGTTCTTAGGTTATAACCAGATTCTAGTCAGATAGGAAGATGAGCATAAAACAACTTTCAAAGCACCATGGGGAACTTTTGAGTATAAAAGGATGCCATTTGGCCGATTGAATGTCAAATCAAATTTTCAAAGATCAATGTATTTTTCCTTCAGAGATAGAAAAATTATTGAAACTTATCAAGATGACCTAAAAATGTTTTCCAAAGATAGAGGAATGCATGCAAATCGCCTCAAACATGTTTTTGAGAGATGCACGAAATATAGGATATCTTTAAATCCTAAAAACTCTGTATTTGGGGTAGATGAAGGAAAACTCTCCAAGAACATTGTATCAAAGGATGGAATCATAGTTGATCCTGAAAGAGTAGAGGCCATCAACAAATTCTCTTTGCCAGAAAAAAAGTAAGTTCAATCATTTTTCGATAAGCTCAATTTCATTCAAAGGTTCATTCCTAAATTTACTAAAATCACAAAGCCAATCTCTAACTTATTGAAGAAACATTGTGAGTTTAAGTTGAATAATGAAGGTCAAAAATCTTTTCAAACGATAAAGTTATCTATAAAATTAGCACCAGTTTTAGTAAGTCTAGATTATTCAAAAGTTTTTTAAATATTTTCATTTACATAAGAGGACACCATTGTTAGACATATTCTACAAAAAAAAATGGTCTATTTATGGAACAATCTATAGCCTTCATGAGAAAGGCCTTAATGGATTCTTAACTAAAGCATTCAATTATAGAAAAACAATCATGCACTTTTCTTCAATCCTTAAATAATTTTAGAAGTTATATTGGTTATTCAAGAAATATTGCCTATGCCCCTCATGGTGCTGTAAGGACACACTTTCTCAAAAGGACTGTTTAGGTATAAGAGGAAAGTGGATTTAATATATTCAATAATATGATATGGAAACCAAGCCCACTAAGATAATCAAAGGACAAGGCTTAGAAAAGATGTTAGTTGAAGATAATGAGAAGTCTTTGAACATTGGTTACATGGATACCATTTCCTATGTCTTGGACAAGTTGGAACATCATAGTTGGTATGTGGATATCATATATTCTTTGAGAAATATTACATGTCTAGACAATTTGAGTGAACATAAAATAAGGGATATTTGGCTAAAGGATTTTAGGTATTGCTTGATTCAAGGAGGGATAAGATGAAAAAATTATGATGGTTTAGTGTTGAGATGTGTTGATGAGGATGAGTCCAAAAAATTAATGAAAGAATTCCATTCCAGATTTTGTGGTGGGAATTATGCTATTAGGACAACATCACGTAAAATTTTAAGAGTGGGGTATTATTGGCCATCATTGTTTGCAAATATGCATTGTTTTTTCAGATCGTGTTAACCTTGTCAATTGTTTACATGAATATAACACTTGGTTGCTTTACCTTTTAAACTAGTGGTTGTGGAGGTGCCATTTCAACAACGGGGTTTTAAATTTATAAGGTAATTCAAGGAGAATTCAAGTAATGTTTTTCAGTGAATTATTAAAACTATATATTATTTTACTAGATGGGTTGAAGCTATTCCTACTAAAAAAATAGATAAGGTGGTAATTGGTGGAGGAACCATTTCAATAGTGGAGTTTTGACTTTATAGGGGAATTCCAGTAATGGTTTTCTATGTATTATAACAACTATATTTTATTTTACTAGGTGGGTCCAAGCCGTTCCTAAAAAAAGGAAATAGATAAGGTGGTGATTGATTTCTTAGAAGACAAGATAATTACAAAGTACGACATGCCAGTGAAAATCACCACAGACAATTCCAAAGATTCCAATTCAATGGAATTATCGAAATTATATTATGAACATGGCATTATCCTATCATACTCTTCAAACTATTATCCCCAAGGAAATGGTTTGGCTAAATTCAACAACAAAAATCTCATGACAATTATAAAAAATGTTGTTGGGAAAATAAGAGATCGTGGGACAACAAGATAAAACATGCATTATGGGTCAATCATATAACAAAGAAATAATCCACAAGAAAGAGCCTTTTTGAGTTGGTATATGGAATGGAGGTCACATATCCTATTCACCTAAAGATTCCTATATACTGATTGCTACAACACTTCATGACCAATCAAGAAGTGGTTCAAGAGAGAAGAAATCAATTGGTAGAGTTGGATGAGAACAAGTGCAAAGATCTCAATCATTTTTTCAAAGGTTAATAAAAAATTAAAGGCACATTTGATCATAGAGCACACCCAAGGATATTGCAAAAATGAGACCTTGTCCTTATGTGGGACAAAAGGAGGGAGAAACTAAGAAAACAAAATAATTTTGACACACTATGGTTGAGTCCCTACATAATTGAAGGCCAAGCATGAGCCAACTCCTTCTTCCCTAATGACCTGAATGGAGGAAAGATGTAGTTTCTTGTAAATGGGTAGATTTTGAAAATTTATTACCCATATGACATATGATGTTTTCACAAAATAGTACATTAAAATGAATAATCTCTCATGAGAAGTAGTTTAGAATTGCATTGCATTTTATATTAGTACGTCACTAGCATGGATTATTTGGTGTTGGAAACATAATATGTTAGAGTTATTTACTAGACAAAATGTGAACTGTCAGGTGTGTACGAAGAGTCATCGAGAGTCCAAGAGACATCTTGGAATATGAATCCAAACATTAAAATGATTGTATTTATACATGAAACATATTGATGAATATATGCACATTCACGTTTATCTTAGTTATGTTCCCAAAAGTAGTATCAGAGCCAGGTTAGTCCTTAGGGTCCGATTTGCTATGAGCCAGGGTAGTCCTTAGGGCCTGATTCACTATGGTAGTTGTCTATAACATTTGGGTGTTTTCATTCTCATGCAAAAATGCCTCTTCAAGTTTTCATTATTTTGTTCCCATTTGTGTCAGTCTGCCACTCTACCTGTACGAAGCCTCTCTTCATTCTAGTTTAAGTTATTCATTGTGCGCTCCCTTCTCGATCTGCGTGAAATCGTTAGGGTTTCCTCCGCTCAACTTTTCTTTTGGCGTGAAAATCATTGTTTCATTTCATCATTTCACATATCAATTCTGGTCAATCAATCCACACATCTTCGCAATTGCTTCAATCAAAGGGAGTGTGTTCGAATCGCGTTTAAGAAACATATTTTTAGGTGATAGTTGTTGAAGAATTAAAATTGGGACAATGATTTGGGTGTCGAGTTTGATTGTATGGAACTTGTGCCCATGCTGGCATGAAAACCTAAATTTTTTTGACACAACAATAACGATTCTAACCGATGGCATGAGGAATGAGGTGTGAGGTTATTTCAAGGCTACCTATCATCTTCTCCATCTCATCTGTGAAACTAAAATGCATTTGATTTATTTCATTTTCTCTCTAGAGATCCACCCACTCAATGTGGATATTGAGGTTCAAGGCCTGCATAATCCTCCTCATGCATCTTTCTTAGAACTGTTCTTCACTCCCTCCAAGTGCAACAACTCTGGACGTGGTCATGGTCATTTGGTGAGTTTTGGATGTGGTCGTAGTCATGGGCGGTGCTGCAATAAATACAGCCTACAAAATTTCTCTCCATTCCATGTGCCTCTTGGTCTACTAGAGTTGAACATATATCTCACACTTGCGTTCCAACAATTTTTACATTATGTTATATGGTAAAGAATCCATTCTAAATGCCACTAACTTCGCAAACCTTTCCAGATATTGTCCTTTGTAGACAAAGAATCCTATCTTTTCTGGTCATTGGCATTTGCACCCAGTCCGCATTGGCCATTTCTTGACCTAGCACATTATCTATTAATTTGGTACACTCATTTAATTCCTTCAATCCCAAGTCACGACTAAAGCATACAGTGTTGGACCGAGAGTCTCTGCAACATTATTTGGCAACTAAATCGACAAGATTTTTCCATAGATTTTAGTGTGTTGAGAAGCATTGCTTTTGTGGTTGTTAAAATCCAGTTTTGTGGGCTAGTTTAAACACTATGAGATCCGGTAGTAGATTTTTTCCGACAACCACGTGATAACGAGCTCAATATTTTGTGAAAGCATTTCATGTTGGGCAACATTGTTTGATAGGTAAGTCTCTACACCAACGATTTTGGATGGAATAAACTTTCCATAGTTCTTCATTCACCTCAAGCACAACATCAATGACACCGTGAAAGAATATTATAGATCTGACAAATAAAATTGTTTTAGTATTCACCAGTGTGCTTTGCCTCCTGCATTTCCATGGGAACCCATCTTTTTGCAAGTTGAATTTCTTGTAAATGGGTGCATTTTTTATGGAAGTTGACACCCTTCATTTGTTGAGTCTGCATAATTGGGTATTTGTTGAGTTTGCATAGTTGAGTTTCAATTGTAAAGTCATGGTGGAGTTGCAAGAAACCCTATGAGGTCTGAGCTATGGCTCGAGTTGAGGAACTGCTAGAGCTATTAAACACTCTAATCCTTTCTTTTGTGGACAATATAGTCACCATTGATAAAACCAATCTGCAATATGCTTGCAAGTTTTGCAATCCAAGGCAACACTACTTCAAACTCAGACTTGACTTCTTCACAATATACTTGAGAGAAAGAATCTTCAACAACATTTTGAACTAGTCCTTGTTCAGAACCCTATTATCAAATATTATGAAGACAATGATCCTGATACAAGGCAACATCCAGTACAAGAACCACTCAACGAGCCATCTCTAGATTCAAGTACATAAAACATTCTACTGTCTCTTTCCAAGCGGATCATCATACCTTCAGAATAAATAATAAATAAAAAGAATAGAACCAGTATGGGATATGAAAAGGAAGTCACCTTTCATATTCCAGATTATACCAAACCGATCCAGTTCCAGAGTGTTGGACTATACAAAAAATTTCATATTCACTGTTATGAACACAAATATACGTATAAATAAGATATAAATAATAATGATTAATATTTAAATATATTATGAAGAGACACCTTCTTGATGAAAGGTCACGTCTTTTATGAAAGGGAACCTCTACGTGGATATATATACAACCCTTGGTTCTCATTGTAATCATCTCAATCATTATCAATATATATTTTATGGATTCTTTATAATATGTTTACAGTCCTACATGGATTATTGTGTTATATTCCAAGTATTTTGGATATTTAACTCGTAATCTTGATTTGGTTATCACATTTGGTAAATAAATATTTAAATAATAATGATTAATACTTAAATATATTATGAAGCGACACCTTCATGATGAAAGGTCATGTCTCTTATGAAAGGGCACCCCTGCGTGGATATATATATACTTGGAACTTCCCCTAATTTTGAGGATGGTACCTGGGATAAATCAGATTTTGTAGAAAGACAAGGATTTTTCAATAGCTTGCTGATTTAAGAGCTCAACATGTCACTTGCGAGAATTGAACCTGGGTGTGGGGGGGGGAACACCCCTCAAAACAAACCACTCGGGCTAAACCCAATTCACTATTTTTTTTCCTTGGAATAATTCCTAGGGAAACCCACCAAACACTTCCCCTCATTTTGAGGATGGTACCCGGGGTAAACCAAATTTTGTAGAAATCCGGGGCTTTTCCGATAGCGTACTCATTTAAAATCTCAACATGTCACTTGTGGGAGTTGTAATTGGGTGGGTGGGGGGAGGGGGGGGGGAACACCCCTCAACACAAAACACTCGGGCTAAACCCATTTGACGATATAAAATATATTTAAAAGTTAAAGGAAACTTTTTAAATTATATATATCATTTACTTTTAAACGAAAGTTTTCGACGAAAAAATAATTAAAATAAATGGAGTTTTGTGGTGAAAAACANTCACCCAGGAAATTGAATATATATATATATATATATATATATATATGGTTGAAAGAAAAATCTGTCCACTGCAAATTTAAGGGACCATAAATTTGAAAAATACACACACACACACACAAAAAAAATTACACATAAGCAATAGAATAAATCTCTACCCATAGTTGGTATAATTGACTACATATTTGGGGGAATTAAGACTTTCACTACCCAATATGAAGAATAAATTTGTGAACAAGTAATGAGAAAAAGGAATTCCATGAGGTTACACCAATTGTCAAAGCCACCATAGATTATGCCAAAAGCTCTATCCAAAAGTCGGAAAACATCATCCGATTGATCAATTGGATGCCGACACATGGTATATATTGAGGACATAAAATAGATAATCAAAGCCGCTTAAATTCATGAAGCCTCTAATTTGATTCAACGCCTTGGAGGGATGCCAAGAGTTTTTCAGAAAAATATTACCTCTACACAAATTCAATTGGTCAAGATTAATTAACCATCACTCAATTCGTCAAAATTAAGTAACAATTAACCATCTCTATTTGCCACCATTCTAGGGTGTAAAAGGTGAATTAAAAATATATTAATCCTCTTATCATCCATAACCAACAAAAAAGTGTGATGGTTGCATAAAATTAAAACGTGAATAACAGTGGATATTAGTAAACCATATAAATCATTTTTGGGAGTTTGACCAAGTCATAAAGGGATTATATGGTCTATTCAGAGTATAGGTTCTCTTTAATATATATATTCAAGTGGAAACTTTTTAAAGGAGTACTTAAAA
>SNQJ01S0071914.1:23686-38161 GCA_010110895.2 Picea sitchensis | reverse complement strand
TAAGGAGGATGAAACCACCATTAAAATTTAAAGTTAGTCTATAAAGTGCTTCTTATTAATTGGTATAGCATAGATTTATATAATTGATTTTGTGATGTCCTTATAGTAAAACAAGGGTATTTCCTTTTAACTAACTTGTCTTAAAAACTTCAAGTACTTTAAACATGAAATCATGAACTAGTTAGGGATGAAAGCAGAGTTTTAAGGAGGATGAAACCACCATTAAAATTTAAAGTTAGTCTATAAAGTGCTTCCTATTAATTGGTTAGACACTGACTATATTTTCCAAGAACTCTAATAAACATTATACTAACTTAATGAAATAGGATGTCAAGAGTGTTCACATTTAAAAACAAGTGTTGCATGGCAGTGTAGTCCCTGCTAGGCTGGGATGGGAGTAAATGTGACCTAGTACAGACACGTGGCTAGAAAGTTGAAATACATGTGGTTTGCATGCAGAACATAAGTTGAAATACATGTGGTTTGCATGCAGAACATAAGTTGAAATGCATGTGGTTTGCATGCAGAACATAGTATTCTCGAATTAGTTCTTCTTGAAAAATATAAAAAATTATGAACATTTGAAAGGTTGTTGGACACAAAAAATTTAGCATTACTGAAGTATTTATCTTTAAAACAAGTGCTCCTGGACATAAAATAAATTGAAATTTATGAAATTATAGGTTCTTTGACAACATAAACTATACATACCAAAAATGCAATTTATAAAGTAGATGTTTAGTTTTATACATACGAAATATGTACTTTTATAATGGATCGCGGGTTGTTGGGCTAGAGTGCTGAAAATTGGGCCTCTGATGTTCTCTGCCCTACAAATAGCATCAACAGTTCTACAATACATAAATTGGGCCTCCGATGTTCTCTGTGATATAGAAATCGAGGAGTGGATTTGCGGACTATAGAAATTGATCATAAATAAATAAATTATACATACGTTATATGTACTTGTATAAAGTAGATATTTAGTTTTATAGATATGAAATTTGTACTCCTATAAAGTATGAGGATGAGATTTTACAGAGCATGCACAGATCCCTCATTGCATACGTAACCAGTTTTTGGATCGTGAGTTCTTGGGTTGGCGGGTTCAAAATTGGGCCTCTGATGTTCCGTGTCCTACAAATAGCACCGACAGTTCCGCGATATACAAAATGACAGGTGGATTTGTGGATTATAGAAATTTACTAGAAATTAATAATGTCTGTTATATAATAGAATAGTAATAACGTATGTTACACCGAATTAGTTTTCTTTAAAACTAAGGATTTTTTTGGACAAAGAAGGTATGGCATTGCCTAATTAGTTTTATGTGCACACGTTTTATAGAGCATGCACAAAGTGTTCATTCCATACTTAGCCGGTTTTTGGATCGCGGGTTCTCGAGCTGACGGTTTCAAAAATGGGCCTATGTTGTTCCGTGCCCTACAAATAGCATCGAGAGTTCCGCGATATACAAATTGACAAGCGGGCTTGAGAACTATACAAACTTATTATAAAATAAGTATTGTCTATTACATATCTCTGGAAATTACATCAACATTTAAAGCATCAACGTCATTGAATACCAAAAAATTATCATACAATAGGAGACAAGAAATGTAGCATATCCGAATTAGTTTTCTTTGGAACGAACAAGAATGTTCCTGGAAAGGAAAAATTTTGTATACAATAAAGGCATTTTTGAATCAGTTTTCCTTGGAATTTATCAAAAATTAATAATGTATGTTACATGTTTCTGGAAATTTAAATGTATTTATCATATAGACTGGGATTGGGGCTCCCGCGAACCATAAAAATAAATAAGTACAAGAATTAGGAACGTCGAAAGAAGAAGTGTGTGACGGTAGAGAGAAATACCTGAAAGGAAAAAATTGGAAGTTATGAGTCTTTGGTTACAGTTTTCTATTTAAAGAGGACATAAGTGGATTGATAAAGAAACAAAGATGACAGCATAGACTTAAACTTGATTGATAAACAAAACAAGATGGCAGTATAGACTTACTATGAAGCCAATGCATTTTTTTTGTTGTCATCGATGGGCAGTGGAGTCCTGTTGACCGGTTGTTTCCCTTCTTGGACGAGGATGTCCATTCTGTTGGAACCACTCTTCGATGTAGCTTTTCATGGGGGTTGTTTTGATTTCATCCGGGATTTCTATGTTGTAAGGCTCATTTTCTAATTTCCTTAGATCCATTGAAATACTATGTAGACTCTATTCAATATCTTCATTGTGTGAGGCATAGTCCAATACCCAACGCTCACGCTCATCTAGACGATGTTCAAGTATGTCGTAAAACGTTTCGAAAGACAACCCCTTTAAAATATCAACTTGTTCCTGGAAGGCTTCATTGGTGACTGAGAAAGATTTTAGAATAAAGTTAGGATCTTGAACCTCGTTGGTAGTTCCATATAATTCCATCTGGAGAAGGCTTATGAACAAATCTTCCTTTTCTGATATGACTTATTTACATGATTTGACAATGAGCTGGAGGTTATGAACTTTTTTTTTCCAGCATGCTTTTACCTTTTTGGTGCGCTTTAGGGAGGGCAGTTTCTCCTGTCTTATTTTTAGTTCCAATGTGTTGACGACATAGTTGGAAAAAAGGTCTAGTACCTGATCACATAAATGATATTCATTTTTTAAATTCTCCTCCAAATGTTCCAGCAAATCATTGGCCTTATTTCCAAAGGAAACTAAATTTTGCGATGTTTCCCAGGCTTCAGTAACTAGCTGCATTCTTTTTTTAATGTTATTATCTGGAAGGGCTCTAGAGCATGCAAGGAGGGTAGAGGATACTTTCATCTTCGCTACAGTGGTAGAAGCCATGATTTCTGCCAAAAGACTGGCAAATTTTGGTGTGGCAATGAAAGCCTGCTCAAATTCGTTGAGGCGATGTTTCAGATTGGCATGATCTGTCTCCATTCCTCCAATGGAATCACGAAGAATGTCACCAGTTACCTGGTGAAATGAGCATATTTGGGACAACGACATTTCTCTAAAGTCAATCTTTGTGCGAGATTTTCCTTTCATGTTTGTTACATCTCTCTTTTCAATGACCATACTTTTAGATTGGCTGTCAAAATTAGTGCTTTGGATTACGAAAGATTCATCTATGTAAAAAGAATTAGTCTCATACATTTCCACTGTGAACGACCCAATTTTACACTTTCAATTTCAGGTTCCTACACCTGCTCTATTTTTTTTTTCTCTTCTTTTCTACTGGAATTTTGTGAGAACTATCAATATTTATGCCAGGAGGTTTCTTATCTCCTCCTCCATTCTAAGATTTATGGGTTTCTTTCTTACTGGGGTGGCCCGTCGAAGCGATGCTTCGTGATATCGTGCTATTAGGAGTGCTGGTGGGGGACTGGGTACTCTTATCACTAGATACTTTTCCATTTTGTCAGTACAATTCAGTCGCTCTTTACAATGTCTCTATGTCACAATCGACAGAAGTAGGATTGGTGTTGACATTGTCCCTTTCTTGGGTTAGGTGTCTATGGATAAAAGAGGTGTTAAATCCAACACCCAGTAAATTTCCTCGAAAAATTCCATTCGAGTCGAACCCTTTTATCCTTTCAGCATACATTAGGTTCAATTTATTGAAATGGGTGGAAAACTCGTCAATATTGTTGATGTTTCTGCACACGAAGTCTCCGACTTTCCAGGGAAGAGGAATGAACTATTTTTTTTTTTCTTATCATGGAAAAAATGCAACCAGTGTTTGTATTGCCTTGCTATTTCTACAACAAACATATTTTCTGTGATGTGGTATGGAAGGAAGGCAGGATATTCCTTAGAGCCAAATAACATGAGGACACTGTGATTTTCCTCTTGCTCAAGTGTGCCTTTCTTGTTCAAAATCTTTCTTGCCTGGTTAGACATCCGCGAAGCATCCTTACCTAACAGTAAATCTTTGAAAAATGAGACAAATACATTAAAAACTTCATAAAAACAATGGGATGCCTTGTGTATCCATAGGGCCTCGTGCCAGAATGTTACTGGGCCGAATCCACAGTTTATTTGATTGGAAAGAGAAAGTTTTGGAAATGGGCAACAATACACAATTGAGAAAATCAAGTAGGATGAGATATAAAATTTATTCTACTCTTTGAATCGTGACAACTGGGAACATAGCTCAATGGAAATTAGCTTCCCCCAATCAAAAATGTATTGTTCCTTGACTGTCAAATACAAAATATAAATAATTATATGGGAAATTCTTACTGTGGATGCCTGTTGCGTTATTCTTATAAAAAACCAAGAAATTTCTCGGAATGGATTTCTAAAGGAACTTACCTATAGCCTTGTGATATCTTCAAGAATTGTTGTTGGGTCTTCGAGGAATTCAGCTAAGATGTCCAACCCGTTATGATGTTTTTCTAGAAACTTCTTATAGTCTTGTCCTCTCAACGTCAATGTTGGTTTCGACAATTTTAACATCTCGTGGAAGACCTGAGGTGACAAAGAAACAAGAGAATGGTTGTGCAGTGGAATAATTCTTTGGCCTGGAATATATTTTTCGGCGCACAAAGAGACCACCTAATTACAATCAAAAACCTTATGTATGCAACCTGTATGAACGATTCCAGAGGTTCAAATCACTTTGTTCTGGGCATAACGGGATGAATAGTAAAAGTATGCCCTGGACCACTAGAACTTCTGGTCCTCTTGTGTGAACATATTTACTATATATCCACAAAACTATTGTCGACCCGCTGCCATAAGTCTACAATAGTGTTATTTTTTCCAAATGATGAATGAAATGAAAAGTTGGAAATCATAATATAACCCTGTGCAAATTTTGGTCAAAAGCATGTGAATGGGATATGTCCTTGAGACTTTCGTTGATTAATGACAATTTGGACGGATGTTGCATGATGCATTGTTAACATTAAACACTACTAATTGCATACATAGAAATGAAAACATGGTGGATATTGCAATAAGCGATTAAGCATTGTACATTTCTTGAGCAACCCAACACGAGGATGGATGTTCGAGATGAACAATCGGAAGGGACAAAATAACTCTCCCCACATCTTGGTTTAATGAATAATATTGGGATATCTCCTTGATCTTTTCACCCTTTAATGACAATGTTTACGGTTTATGCATGGTCAACTATTAGCATGAAAGGTTTCTAATTGCATAGTAAGAAAGTACACAGGTCGCGGGCAGCGGAAAAAAACTGCTACAAAAAAGGGTTGTGAGGTACAACTATTGAAGGTGAGGGCGTGAGGGTCAAATTCTTTGTCTCGAAATTTTTTTAGTGCAATATGCATAACAGTGAAGAGGGTATGGTAAGACAACTGGAAGGAAATGAAGTTAGTGGGGATGGAAGGCAACGAGAGATACTTTGAAACATTTCTGAGAAGTCGTAAAGTGAAGCTTGCTAGTTCAACGAGCCCGTGCTGGAATTGTAGATCACGAAAATTTTGAGTGCAAGATGTACATGACGCAACAAGAAGCAAAGTTTGAAACCGCGAACCCACCAACCGTGGCCATAAAATTGGCCAAGTATGGAGAGAAATAATGGTCGGTTGGATTCGTCGTGTGATTATATAGATGGAGATAAAGATATCTCAACCCACCAAGGTTGGAACTTGTGTTTATAGAAAGGCGACTAAGTATATAACCACAAAGAGATAATAAAAGGGAAGAAGAAAAGAGGAAAAGGACCAAGGACTTCATGGTGGAATTGTAAATCACGGAAATTTTAAGTGCAATATGTATATCACGGAACAAGAAGCAACAGAGTTCGAATGCACCAACCCGAAACACTGACTAAGAATTGGAGATTTCGTCAACCAGTGAACATGAGGATCAAAAATAGGGTCAGAAGGTCTTCCCATAACATGTGATGTTCCTGATGGTCAAATTGTATCGTTCGGAACATTTGAATGAACAATCTGTAACACAAAAGAGGGGATGATGTCGGAACCTGGTAGCCAAATTCTATATTGTGAAGGGCTAGATGTGAACTGTTTCGTATTGCTGTGTGCAGTCGTCACTTGTAAGAGTCATTAGTAAGAGCATAACCAATGTATAGTAGGAAGCACATTTTTGAACCGTGGTACAGTGAAGATTGCGAGTTCGAGGAGCCTGTGGTAGAATTGTAGATTGCCAACATAGCAACAACGACCATAAAATTGGCTAAGTATGGAAAGCAATAGCGATAGGTCAGATTCTTGGTCTGATTATATAAATGGAGATAAAGAAGTTAGCCCGCCAATGCTAGAACCCACGATCATAGAAAGGAGACCAAGTATATAACTAGAGAGCCATAATACAGGGGAAGAAGAAAAGAGAAAAAGGACAAAGGAGTCGACGGTGGAATTGTAGATCATGGAAATTTTGAGTACAAGATGTGAACCTGGTAGTCAATTTGTATATTGCAGAGGGTCGGATGCCAACTGATGCAGCGATAGATACTTTGAAACATTTTTGAACCATGGTACAACAAAGGTCGATGCCAACCTGAAACAGTATCCAAGAGTTGCACAGTTAGTGAACCCAGTAATAGGAGGATCCAAAACAGGTTGAGAACGTGTCTCCAGAAGATGCAAGTCCTCGACGTTCAACTTGTATCGTTCCAAACATTTGAATGCATATTTTGTAACACAGAAGAGAGGACGATGTCGAAACCCAGTAGTGAATTTGTATATTGCGCAGGGTTCTATGCCACCTATTTCGTACCTCTATCTCTAGTTGTCACTACTAAGAGCTAATTTAGTATTGAAAATATTTTTTTAGATTCTGTTAAATACTTCGTAGGGATTAGCATACATAAACAATGGCAATGTCCACCCCGCCAGCCTTGCATTCCATGTGCAAATTTGTATACCATAGAACTGGAAGCGATATTTGGAGGACACAAAACAATAGAAGTGCAATGTTGAGCCAGCTAGTCCGCAGGTCTGCTTGTCAATTTGTATATCATGGACTTGTGGGTGCTATTTGTAACACACACAAAAATGGAGGCCCATTTTTTATCCCGTTCGCACGAGAACCCGCGATCAAAAATTTCGCAAGGTGTGGAATGAAGAATTCGTACATGCTCTATAACATATCATGTCCATACTTTATAGTCCCATAATACAAGGGAAGAAAAAAATGGAAAAAGGACTGAGTAGTTAGCGATGGAATTGTAGATCACGGAAATTTAGAGTGGAAGATGTATATAACGGAACAAAAAGGAACAGAGTTCAATTGCTCCAACTTGGAAACCGCGGGCATAAAATTCACTAAGTATGAAAAACAACAGTTGGTGGTCCAATTTTCCATGCGAGGATATAGATGGAGATGAAATTTGTCCCAACCCGACAATCGTGGACATAAAATTGGCCAAGTATCGAAAGTAACAACAGTCGGTTGGATTCATTGTCTGATTATATAGATGGAGATAAAGATATGTCAACCTGCCAATGCTGGAACTGCATATTTCGTGAACCCGACAATGGGAGGATCCAACTGTTTCATACCTCTGTGCCCAGTTGTCACTACTAAGAACTAATTTAGTATTCAAAATAGTTTTTTAGATATTGTTAGATACTTCATAGGGATTAGCATCCGTAAACAATGGCAATCTCCACCCTGCCAGGGCTGCATTCTGTGTGTCAATTTGTATATCGTGGAACTAGTAGCATTGTTTGGAGGACCCAGAACAATAGAAGTGCAATCTTCAATCAGCAAGTCTGTAGGTTCTCTTGTCAATTTGTATATCGTGAAACTCTGGGTTCTATTTGTAGGACACGGAACAATGGTTTTTGAGCCCGCCCGCTCGAAAACCCGCGATCGAAAATGTCACTAGGTATGGAATGCAAAATTTTTACATGCTCTATAAAATATCATGTCCATATTTTATAGTCCCATAATACACGGGAAGAAAATAAGGGAAAAAGGACGAAGGTGTTTGTAGTGGAATTGTAGATAAGACATGGGAATAAGAAAAGGGAAAAAGAACTAAGTATCTCGCAGAAGAACATCTACTGTTTGATTATTAATGAAAATGATTGCGAAACCCTGTTGAGTTCTGACCAAGTAGGGCATAAATTGCAGATCACGAAAGTATCTTTTGTACCACTGTGGTCACTTGTCACTACTAAGAGCATTCTTGATGTATATCAGGAAGGACGCAAAGTTGTTGGCGATGGAAAGAAACAACATATACTTTGAAAAAACTTAATGTATACAAGGAACCCACGGTGGAATTGTAGATCATGGATGTTTTGAGTACAATATGTATATAACAGAACAATAAGCAGTTGGGTTCACAAGCGTCAACCTCGTAGTGGCGGGCATAAAATTGGATAAGTATGGAAAGGAACAATGGTTGCTCGGATCCATCGTGTGAGGATATAGATGGAGATGTTAAAGAATGAATTGCAGATCACAGAAGTATCTTTCGTACCACTATATCCACGTGTCACTAGTAAGAGCATTGTTGATGTATATCAGGAAGGACGCAAATTTGCTAAGGATTGAAAGAAGAAGCAGATACTTTGAACGAAGTTGATGTATACAAGGAACCCATAGTGGAATTGTAGATCACGGATATTTTAAATGAAAGATGTATATAGAAGAATGATAATGAGTTGGGTTAACAAGCGCCGACCCTACAGTGGCGAGCATAAAATTGGCTTAGTATGGAAAGGAACAGTGGTCGGTCAAATCTGTCGTGCTAGGATATAGATGGAGATGAAGACATGTCAGCCTACCAACTCTGGAACTGGATACCATAGAAAGGGAAGTAAGTATATATATCCAGAAAGTGATAATGAGTGGGAAGAATAAAAGGCCAATTAGTATGCACTGATCCGGAAACCATGACCATAAAATTTCCTAGGCATGGAAAGGTACAATGGTCGGTCGGATTCGTCATGTGAAGATATAAATGGAGATGAAGATATGTTAGCCCGCAAACCATGCAACCACCCATTATAGAAAGACGACTAAGTATAAAACCAAAAAGCCATAATGGATGGGAAAAACAAAAGGGGAAAAGAGATAAGTATCTGAGAGTCGAAAAATCTTTTTTTTTCTCGTTTATTAATGGCAATGTTTTCGAAGCTCTGTTGGGTTATCACTAGTAAAAGAATTAAGTGCAGATCACTGAAGTTCTTTGGATGCAACATGTATATGACGAAACAAAGGACATAGGTGTTAGGTACCGCGAACCCAGGGTATGGTGCCCAGATAACTATCTAAGTATTGGCCAAGACAAAGTTTTGATATCTATTTCAATATTTTTCATACTAGTATCTATCAATGGAGAAAGTTTTCATATTTATATTAATAATATTCATACTAATATATATTAATGGATTGGTTCTGTTTCAAATGCAAATGATCTCCCAATTTCCAATATGCTCTTCGGCTCGCAAATTTTGTTGAAACCACGAAAATTTTAACTGTAAGATGTACATAGCGCAACAAGAAACATGAATTTTCATTCTGGTCTCAGCAACATAAAATCCTTATCATTTATTCATCTTGTATTCGTTGCAATGACATCAGAAAACGTCAGCTCTCCATAAACATCAATATCTAAATTAAATTAAATGCAATCAAAATTTGGTGTGACTTTAATTAATTAGAGCATAAATTGCAGACTACGAAAGTTCTTAGGGCGCAAGATGTATATGAGGAAATAGTGGACATAGTTGTTTAATACCGCAAACCCAAACATAATTGCCTAAGATTTGCTAAAGATGATTTTTTTTTGTATTTATTCCAATAATACTGATATTAGTATATTTGCACAGATATTATCAAATAGAAGAAGCTGCAATATATCCAACATATTTCATAGGAACATTGTGTCAATAGTTCAGTCTCCTTGTTGTAACCCATTAACTGATTCTATTTACGAAACCCAAAGAATGGGAGCAAGACGAGTCCTCCAATTTCTTTCTTTAAATACAGGGTCGCCACCACATAAGTATGGCCTATGAAAAATTGTTCTTAAATGTAAAATGTAAACAAAGAACAGACCAAGTTTTATTTAGATTGAAGTAGTGGGCAGCAGAAACAAAAGCTTGTCCTCCATGTTTAATGACACAGGGGAAGAAGATACAAAATACAATTAAAACCGAAATTATTCTATATTCAAATAAGATGGGATAGAAAATACAGTTGAGGCTATTTGCGACAACGATTACCATTTCTCCTTTCATAGACCAATAAAAAATATTTACATTGATGAAGATTCTTCACAATTTTTTTGACGTTCAAACTCTTTATTTGTAAAAAACGAGTTGAATATAAATTTTGGGTTTTCTACTTAATCGGTGCTGCCAAGTACATCTATCCCATTTTTTTGAATACCTTCTCTTTTCCAGAGATGGCCTACTTGCAATGGTTTCTTATTCAAGCAATGTCTTCTTATTCAACATTCCATTCTTTGTCAAGTATTATTTTTTCTCTGCCATCGAAAAGTTGGGGTTTAAGGTGCTTTCCTTGCAATGTTCCCGACCCTTGACATTCGAGACAACTTAGAAATGTGATTCAGGTCGATTTCAAAGTGGACGGAGTTGTTTTATGTCACAACAACTAGGATAGGAGGAAAAAAAAATCAAGTACGTAGTGACTGGTATTATCCCTATATTCGATCATCTCGTTGGTTGAGAAGCATGACTGAGGGTTTGTATGTGGAACTTCTTTGGTTTATTACAGTAAATTGGAAGAAACGTTCAACCTAGATGCAAAATGCAACTCTGTTGAGGTACATAACTTCTCCGGGCAGTAGAGGTGTGGCAAGTGCATCAAATGATGCAGAATGCACCAACACAGGTCTGGCAAGTGTATCCAATGCTGCAGATGGAATCAAAATATATCTTTCCTCATACTGGTGGAGGTATGGTGGCCCAAAAAAAGGTCTGGAATGTTCGAAGGTGATGCCAAATATGTGGAGTATGCAACTACATTAAGAGGAAACCGAACAAACTTTGACAAAGAACATAGCTTTCTGTCAAGTCGGCTACCAGACCCACATGCAGGTAATCAAACTATGAAGTAGAAACTTTTTTAGTGATAATATGTCGTTTTATCCACCCATACATTTTTTGTTACCGGACTCGGAGGTAGACAAATACTTGTGCAATCTCTACAATCCGATGCACTTGCCAAATCTGTGTTGTTGGAAGAAGCTATTTACTTAAACAAAGAACTATTTTGCATGTGACCTCAAAATCCATTACAATTTCCAGCAATAAAACAAAGAACTTCAACCAACAAATCTCCAGGCAACATTTTCAACCAACCAAAACATACTTATTCTTTTTTTTAGTCCTCTCTGAGTTTCTCTTGTATAACAAATTTTTTTTTTACTCAAAGGTCACGTCACATAAAACCAGTCTCTCTTCTTTCATCTGCACCTCGATCGCATCTGCAAGTTGTCTTACATGTCCATGACCAGGAACATTAGAACGAAGCCGTCACTATTTGATGATAGAGAGAAATGGAAATAAGTATTTAAAAGAAACGCTGATGGTCTTCCCTATATTTTGTGTTGATTCATTTTAATGAAAAATGTTCTCGATATTTTCACTTATTAATGCCAATCTTTTTTAATATGTATCCTTAATAATGACTAGTATCACGTATTAAACTTCTCATATCCGAGCAGATTCTCAAATCTGACATCTAAGATATGCACAATATTAAAGAGGGACATGACGTCAAGGCCTCTGTGGGTGACATGTTCATGAACTATGCTGAATATTATAAGAAAAGTAAAACTGCACAAGCAAAAAAATAAAAATAAAAATATTTCGCAAATTCAAAATGTAGGCAAAAAGAAATTACCAGATCCCATAATATTCGTGTGTCTATTCATTTTAATGGGAGATGTCCTCGATCTTTCCAGTTATTAAACCGCATCATCTCGAAATGCACAATATTAAAGAGGCACATGATGTCAAGGCCTCTGTAGACTATGTTGAATCTTTTAAGAAAACTAAAAATCTAGAAGCAAAAAAATAAAACAAAAAGTATTTCGCAAATTCAAAATGAAGGAAAAAATAAATTACTAGATCCCATAATATTTGTGTGTCTATTCATTTTAATGGGATATGTCCTCGAGCTTTCTAGTTATTAAATCCCATCATTTTGAAATGCAAAATATTAAAGAGGGACATCACGTCAAGGCCTCTGTCGGCGACAGGTTCATGAACTATGCTAAAGCTTTTAAGAAAACTAAAACTGCACAAGAAAAAAAAAAAAAAAAATTATTTTTGCAAATTCAAAATGTAGGAAAAAATAAATTACCTGATCCCATAATATTCACATGTCTATTGATTTTAATGGGAGATGTCCTTGAGCTTTCTAGTTATTAAAGCCCATCTTTTTGAACCTGTCTGGTCGGTTTTGACTTTTGAAAGCATATTTAATGTGTATTGGGAAACGCCGACGGTAGCGGGGACGGAGCCCTCTGTAACGGATGTCACTACTATTTTTTTGTTTTTGTCGACGAGCGTATGTAAAACATATGTAAAGAAAAGTAATTCGAGAATGCTATTTTTTTTTTCACGAGCCCTTGAAATTCAAATAGCCCGCAAGTCCGATTGTCAATTTGTATATTGCGGAACTCTCCGTGCTATTTGTAGGACATGGAACAATAGAGACCGAAATTAGAGCCCATCACCCTGAGAATCGGCGATCCAAAAAATGGTTACCATTTTTTTTGTGTTTTTTTTCCACCACGGTATGTAGAAAGTATGTAAAGTAATCTATTTCAATAAGGCTAAATTTTTTGGACATGACGTCCTTCAAATTCACATAGTTTGCAAGTCCGATTGTCAATTTCTATATCGCAGAACTCTCTGATTGTCAATTTTTAGCTGCCTACCCCGAGAACCTGCGATGCAAAAAACTGGCTATGTATGGGATGAGGGCTTTGTGCATGCTTTATATATCTACTTTATAAAATTACATATTTCCTATGTTTAATTTATGTTGTCCAGGAAAACTATAATTTGATAAATTTCAATGTCTTCTATCCAGGAGCCCTTCTTTTAAAGAAAACTAATTCGAAAATGCTAATGTATACACCATAGTTCGATACAACCTATCTGTGAAGCCGTGTCCATAAAACTGGCTAACTATGGAACCAAATTGTGGTCAGTCGAAATGATCGCGGAACTCTCCATGCTATTTGCAGGTCATAGAACAACACAAGCCCAATTTTCAGCCTGCCACCCCGAGAACCCACGATCATTAACTTATGTTGTCCAGGAAACCTATAATTTCATAAATTGTATTATCTTATGTCTAGGAGACCTTATTTTAAAGAAAACTAATTCGGGAAAGCTAATGTATACACTGAAAATGACCTGTCATAGTTTGATAGAACCTATTCACGAAGCCACGTCCACAAAACTAGCTAAGTATGCAACCGAATGGTCATTGCTCGGAATGACCACAGAAACGCAAGAAACTAGAGTCAAACGCAGTTTACAACATGAAAGTAAAAGGGAGAGAACAACTATATCTCCCACATAGGAAAAGGCAATCTCATAACTATGAAACCATAGTAGCACAGAATGCATGGAAAAAGCATCGACAACTATCAAATATATTTTGAGGCCGACAAACTGTGCTTCAACGTGTAACAGATGCAATTTACATCGCCTGCAATTCTTTAGTCTATTATTTTATCTTGATAAGCGCAATTTGACTTATGTTCTCCAAGAAACCTATAATTACATAAATTGCATTCTCTTATGTCCAATAGCCTTTCTTTTAAAGAAAACTAATTTGGGAAATCTAATGTATACACCGAACACGACCTGTCATAGTTCGATAGAACCTATTTGTGAATTTACGTCCATAAAACTCGCTAAGTATGCAATCGAACGACAGTCCCTCGGAATGACCACAAGAACGTGATAAACTAGATTCAAACGCAGTTTACAATAGGAAAGTAAAAGGGAGAGAACAACTATATCTCCCACACAGCAAAAGGCATTCTCATAGCTATGAAACCATAGTAACACAGAATCCATGGAAAAATGATCGACAGCTATGAAATATATTTTGAGGCTGACAAACTCTGTTTCAATGCGTAATAGATGCAATTTACATCACCTGCAATTCTTTAGTCTGTTACTTTATCTTAATAGTATTATATGCAAACTGCAGTGCAAAAAAATGTAACTAGAGATCCAACCGCAGATACAACATCCCAACATTGCAAACCCTGGGCAAACAAGAACAACACCAAATAAGAACCCAGCTAAGAAGCACCAAAAGGCCCAAGTGCAGGCGCAGGACTGGAACCCTACAAACTCGAATCAAGCAACAATAAACAACATAGAGTGAAGAAAGAAGCAAACAACAACCACTCCCCTAGGAACGATGTTGTTTCAATCGTGATTGCAGAAACCCAAACGTTCAAACTGCAACAACGCGAACAAGCAAGCAACAATAACGACAACATTCAAATAAGAAAT
>SNQJ01S0071912.1:56865-67514 GCA_010110895.2 Picea sitchensis | reverse complement strand
AAATTCACTTCTCCTCAACCATGAGGATCCACATGACGTGCCACATACCACCGGAAACAACATGATGTATATTATCCATCCATGGGTGTTGTATCTACATGTGCATTTTCCTTCATGTCCAAATAACTTCATCAATCTTGTGGTCCAAAACCCATGACTAGGGTTGACATCAATGACAACAACTAATCTTCCAACATATTCGTACTTATGGATGATGGGATTGAAGACCCTAGATCTCATCACCTTGGTTCAGTTTGTGATGGAGTATTTATGATTTGTATTGACACATAGATCCACTTTATATGTCTAATGGCTATGTCCTGATTTCATGGTTGTTAACACGTAAATCAACAGTGTATTCTTGGTGGATATGTATCGTCTTGATGACATGGAGCCACAGTGTATAATTGGTGGACATGACTGAAATTTATGAGTCAAATCATTTGTATTATGAGCATGGGAATTCCTACCTCAGAGATGGTATAATATTGTGAAGATTCTTGATTGTTTGCAGGTTCTCGATTGGTGTGCTCCTTGTTCCCGACACACACATGCATGTTACAAAGTATTTCGGTTGTCAAGAGTTTCAACCTCATACTTTGTGGGTCATTATATTACACATTATTTTGGTCACCTTGATGATGACTATACAAGAATGTGTTCAGGCTCTCAAAACAATCTTTTACATGAGGAAAATGACTGAGTTCTTCCCCTATAAGGCATATTTTTAGAATGACGTCGTAGGATGATAGCGATACACAGTGTGGAAATCATTTATTTCCACAAGATTCTTTATTCCTAGCTCGCAGGGTTTCCGTAGGCTGCTATATAGGCAGGGTGAGGTGACGTTTGAAGCTTAGAAAAGGAAGAAGTTTCACGAAGTTTCTAGAAGGAGAATGTTCTAGAATGTGAGGTGGCGTCCATATGATTGTGATCCTACTAGCTTCTCTAATTTGGTGGGATCATCCTCATTCTTTCAACCACTTCAACTTCTCCTATATAATGATGGGTTTCTCATGGAAAAGGTTAAGAAATAATGAGCAAACAATTGTTGAAAGAATAGGTTGAAGACTGTGTGAAGGATCTTGTTACAACTGATGCTTGAGGTCTCCATTTGTCCATCAAGCGTTTTTGGACCATCTTCATACAAATTCAGAGCAAGTGTATGTGTGTGTTGGAACAAAGGACCACCGAAAGGGAACTTGTGACATCAAGGCAATTTGGTTGTATCTTCCACTTTTACTTAATATGATATGGTGAAATGTTTCTTTCCCATAAAATCATTAGTGTTTTATTACATGACTCCTTGATCACATGTTTAGGTTTCCATTGAATCTAAAATTGTTTCTTTCACTTTGGTTGGTTTGTGTCATTGCATATATGATCTCATAAGAGCACCGAAGTGAAGCAAGAACAACATAGATATAAGGAAGCGATATCTAAAGGTATGTTATCCATTCCTTCTTTGGTAGTAGATCCAATGATTGTAACCTAGGGAAAGCGTCATGTTTCATCCTGTTTTGTTCTAGATCCAGGTGGATCTAGGGATATTATTTTATTTCTACATTCACCAATTTATCCAATAACACCCAGAGACACAAATCACAGGAAAGAAGGCTAGAAATATCAGTAAGAAGAAAGAAAAGCTAGAAAAATTGTAGGAGGTTCCACAAAAGACTTCGCAGAAGGAAGGCTTGCAGAACTCGAATCTCACCGGAATCGTAGAACAACGCAGACTAGAACTTCACTACGATGAAGAAATATGACCATTGTAGGCATCTCAACTGTTAGAACAATGCTCCAGAATGGCTAGAAATGCAGTTATTGCCGGAAAGATCTTTGTTGGAGCATTGCGACCATGCCATAAAAGATGGATTGAGGCATTCTTTCCTGTTGGAGGAATTTGTTACGATGTTATCTATTTAACCCGTCAAATGTCTTACCAGGGACACTTTTGCAAATTGTGATTAACCAAGCCCATAGAGAACTAATTGCTTTTGTGCAATGCTTATTGAGACCTCACCACCTATTCTTCTTACCTTGAGTATTTTTTCACCTACCTGAGATATATGATCTCGAGTGTATGCCAGACAACCTTAGCGCAGTAGAGAAATCCGTCGAAGAGATTTTGATTGACCTCATAGCTGAGAGGGTCATGTCCGTAGGAGTACAAGCCTCATTGACCTAAGGATTGGAAGCATCCCCATTGATTGTGCAACTTCGGTCTAGCCAACCCACTATTGAGAAACGAATAAAGCACCGTGATGAATTAGTGAATACGAAGCTCATCCCGTTGGTCCTGCCTGACTATATCCCACCTTTGGTCGGTGCGGTTAGTTGTGACAGAGTACCGAGGGACTTCGACTACACATTTATCATTGCATACCCTTGAAGGGGATACACATAATTGGACCACAATTGGGACAGATTCTGACGTTGAAGATCATGAATTCAACTTAGGAGACCGCAAGAATTATAGGATTCTCTCACCAAATAATTAATTGACCAAGACAATGAGGAATAATCCAAATATAGTCCCCCAACCATGGAACATGGACATCCTAAGGTCCATGATCCTTAATTTGATAAATATACCACACTTTGACAAAAATCAGGAGGTTAACGCGTGTGTTAAACCCCTCCTGTCGTGATTCCATGGAGGTTACTTTTGGTTGGATAGGCACATCACTATGGATACAATGCTGATCCACATGATCATGGGGATGAGTATGCAAGGACCAGAACCTCAGGAATTTAACCTAGGGAAGGCTGCAGATCACTCCTTAGCGCAGTGAATAAAATATAACTATGGTGATGTAGAGAAGGGGAAGTGGGGATACAAGGTAGAATCCATTCAAAATGGCGTAATGCACCTAGCTTTCCAAATGATAGCAGGAAATATATCCAGGAAGGATAGACCAACGTAGATCATAGGTATTGTCGTTGACCTCGCAGGAAAATCCGTTGAAGGGTTGTAGATGAACTGGGCGAGCTACCTCGTCAACCGGTTGGAGCAGGATTGCAGAGAAGCCCAATATCAGGGCTACGAGTTTCACTTAAGCTGGCTGTTGATTCTCGTTTCCTTTAACAATTGAGAGATGCCAGAAGGAGAAACCTTTACTGAAGTCAAATCATTCGAACCACTAGCTGCGAGGTTCACTACCCTCTGGTATTCGAAAAACATGGAAAAGAAATGGCAGTCAAATGTGGTTTTCAAAACCTATTACTTGCAGTTGAAGAGGGCTATTGAGTCCTTCCCTCGCATGATGCCAAATACATTGCATCGTTTTAGGCCATTCATGAAGTTTCGCACAAATAGGCATTTCATATACATCATAGTGCGCAAGGATGAACACAAAGAAGAGATCCAGTTGTATTACAAACTCACCAAAGAAGATATGGATGAAATAACCAAGGAATGGCTTGCAAAATTCCTTGTACTAGTTGAGCAGACATAACTCTATGAACCTGACCTCATTGGAAGTCTTGTAGTCCCCCAAGAAGAGCATGATGGACTGGGTAGTAGCAAGAAGAATACGAAGGAAGAAGTACAGGAAATGAACAACACATTAGAGGAGACTACGTCTGATTCACCAGGTGGAGGAGGAGGTGATGAAGTAGACAAAGAAGAGGAGGAAGGGGAAGAAGACAAATAGGAACAGGGCGAAGTGACACCGCGAAGGGATCCCCTCACTACAACAGAAGCATCATAAAAAAGGAAGCTTCCCCTAGAGAAACCTTGGGTGATAAACAAGAGTTGTGCGAATAAGCACTAGTTACAGACTGTACTTACAGTGGATGATATTGACCTCATCATTGCACCCTGGGTTTGACCCTATGCCAACATTGCTTCAAGTTGGAAGAGCGAAAGACTATGGATAGGCATCTCCATCATGACAATGTGGTATTGCAAGAAAAAGTGAATTCTCTCCAACGATTGGTTGACCAAATGACCACTTCCAATCGCAACCTTCAGACACAATTGAAACATCGTAAAAGGCCCAATACAAATCTCCAAGACAAGAGGGAGAAGCTTCTAAAGTTAATCCATCCCCTCCTTCGCAAGTCTAGTTATGTTAGGTGATTCATTTTTGTTTGCAGTGGGACCTACAAATCCTTAGGCGTGGGGGTAATGTTGGGTTCGTATTTTGACCTTTTTATTGTGATGATCAAATCCTTTTTGCACCGATATTATATATGATAAGCTTCATATTAGTCATTTTGAAGGAGTTTCAAAGGTTTTTATATCAATTCATCATGGATTCACATAAGGTATATGTAATTGATGTTTTTACAATGATTTTGAGATCAATTCAGTTCAGTTTGATGTTTACAAATATATAATGCATGGTTTGTGTGAAATAGGTAAATATCGTGGTCCAATCCTCCATCTGGTACCTCGACTGACACTTCATCCAACACCCCATCTGGTACGCGATTCGACACTCCATATGGCACACGATCCAGCACTCAGAGCGCACTGGAGCTAGCGGTTGGTACATCAGCACCCTGTGATGGATGAATCGACAATATGGGTTTTGTGCCCCCTCATGGCCTCCAGCTACAAAGATCTATACACCTCAGATTGGGCAGTTATCATGATCATTGAGTGGCTCATTGATTTTCTAGAAGTTGATGTTGTTAGAAGCTCATTTAATGAGTTTTCCATTTTTAGAGGAGGTCAACCCTTATAGTGATCAACCTCTCAAGCTGTAACTTATCTATAAATACCACTATCAGTGGCACGACCATAGACAAAAATTTTAAGAAGAATTCCATTGTGTAATTCAAACATTCTCTACAAATTGTGTTCCAAACTTCATTTTTTATTAATGACATAATTGTGTTGAGTTAATCTTGTGTTTTGTTGTTGCAGAGTAGCCATGACCTGCTGGAGGGGGGCGCTAGTGTTCTGGGTGACTGTATATATATATATCGTATGTTTATATTATTTTCTTAGTTATAATTTATACTGGTTTCTTTCTTTTCAGTTTCAATTACTGTACATGCCAATTGTAATTTGATTATCTAATTCGTCTTTCCTTAAATTGTAGATAGCTTGTAGGAGTTGGTTAATTATCATGTTGTGTTTCTTATTTCTTAGCAATGAATCAGCCTATAGGATACTAACTTAGATGGTGTATTGAAGTCTTAATTTGGTCTTGGAAATTAAAATAGAGCATTACTTAGACAAAGGATTAGTGTAAACATAGTTTTAATTTGGGATCGTATGCAAACTTTGATGAATTAATAGTTTCAAGTTTTCTAGCTATAATCAAGATAAATTTAATTACTAGTTTAGTTAAATCTTCATAGATCTATTTTTTTCATTAATATTTCTTTAATATGATAGGATAGAAATAGATTTTGGGGTTCTATTTTCTAAAGCATTCTAGTTTTGAAATCCGAGTTTTAATGATAGGGTTGGTTCAGTTTAGATTATAAAATATCAGTTATGGAATTGAATTGTATTTTTAATTAGAAGAGTGGATTTGAATTAAGATTTGTAATCATGAGTTCATGAGTTTGTAAATTTGCTTGAATTAGTATAAGAGTGTTTTTAATCATTGATGATTGATGCATGAAGTTTAGAGATCACATGGATTTCCAGGATACTTAGTGTTGCTTCTATGATGGCAAATATTTTTTTAGATTACCTAATTCACACTTTCCATTTCTCTGTAGAAGTCATCATTGAATTAATCCCTCCTAAACAGTCACTAATAGTCAGATTCCATAGTGATGTTATTCGACACCGAAGACATAATCATCATCTTTGAATTCTCTTTTTCTTGTTATTGCAAATTAGGAATAGTTTTGATTAATTAGAATATGAATACAGTCTTATGCTTTTATTTTTGATTAAGTAGGTTAACATTTATCCTTTGCAAAATAGAAATAATTATGAGCTCTTTTTAAGAATAGAGTTCACTTGTTGAAATAGTTTTGATAGGTTAGTTATCTACTTGCTTATTTTCTTAAAGATAGAAAGATAAAAAGTAATTTACGTGTTGTTTCTTACTTAAAAAGGTTGAATAGATTAACTTGTTTAAAATAGGTCATTAATTTCTCTTTTAGAAATAATCCATCAATCCATTGTTTGAAGCTGTTTAGGATAAATAGTTCAATCTCATTAATAGAATTTGCTAATTGATGAAAAATGAAAAAGATTCATGTCTTAAGTAGATCGATAGAGTATTTATCCTTAGGTATACCATCCCCTTAGTTAGACAATACTTCCATTAGATTTTCTTCCTTGGCTCATACAGTCCCACAACTCTAAGTTTACTTACCCTGGGTTGACAATTTAATTGAGGGAATTAGTGCATATAGAATACCCATCAGGATTACATCTAGGAAGATGAGATGAGAGGCAGTATGACCATAGATGAATATCAAAGAATGTTTTTATAACTGCTAAAGTATGTTTCTTTCATCAAGGAAGAGCCAATTAATATTCAGAGGTATTTGAATGGATTGTCATCATTCATTAGTGGAAATATACAATATGATGATCCAAAAAAATTGGAGACCATAAGGTGAGATAAATTCCTTTATTGTCATCATAAATGAAGGTCGGATTTCCAAAAATCTTGGGAAGACAAAAAGAAAAACAATATGGAAAAGAGGAAGAAGGGTACTAAGCCAACATTCTTCAGAAACAATCCTCATGGATAGTTATCTTCTAGAGAACCCAAAATGATTGAGACAAGGGGGAAAAGGCCAAGGCAACCATCTATTCAATTTTGGGGTTGTAAGGGATATCATATGTATAAATATTGTCCTCACATAGGTGAAAAAAAAATAAGGACTTTTCACAATGTACAACAAGTTGAAATAGTGGAGGACATGGGAAGAATTGTGCCTAGGATCTATGCAGCCCTGGAAAACAAGAAAGATGAGTTCAGTGACATATGATTGAACTAGAAGGTAATATCAACAACCAAACCATTTCTATTTTAATTGACTCGGGATCTAGGAATAGTTATATAGATCCTAAGATGGTGGAAAGATTGCATTTTACAAGAAGAAAACATGGAAAATCTTGGTTGGTGCAGCTGGCTACCAGAACCAAAAGAAAAATTAATGAGATGGTTATGGCATGTCCAATGGAAATGAATGGACTGAGAACCAGGGAAGTAACTGCTAGATAAATTTCAGCATTGCAGCTGAAGAAAAGTTACAGAAAAGGGTGTCAAATATTTGCAACTCATATGGAAGAGACACATAAATATAAGGTGTCAAATATTGAAAATTATGCAGTCCTAAAATATTTTGAAGATGTATTCAAATAAATACCAGGATTACCCCTTAAAAGAGAAATTGTTTCTCCATCAATCTAATGCCTAGATCAACTCCAGTATCCAAGATCCCTTACAGGATGAGTACACCGGATTTGAAAGAATTGCAAATGCAACTTGAAGAGCTTTTGAAGAATGGGTATATACACCCAAGTGTGTCAGCTTGGGGTGCCCCAACATTATTTATGAACAATAAGGGTGGAACATTGAGAATTTCCATGGACTTCAGGTAGTTGAACAAGGTAACTGTGAAGAATAAGTATCCTTTACCAAGGATTGATGACCTCTTTGATCAATTGAAAGATGAAAAAATATTCTCCAAGATTGATCTCAGGTCAGGTTATCATCAGGTAAGAATTAAAGAAGAAGACATCAACAAGATGGATTTCAGAGAAAGGTATGGTCATTATGATTTCACAGTGGTGCCATTTGGGTTATCAAATGCACCAGTTGTCTTCATGTGTTTAATGAATGGTATTTTCAAAGAATATTTAGATAAATTTGTCATTGTATTTTTAGATGACATTCTTATATATTCTAAGTAGGAGGAAGAGAATGAAAAACACTTGAGGATGGTCATCATCGAAGAATGTGACAGAGGTCAAATCATTCATGGGCCTTGTAGGTTACTATAGGAGAAAGTAATGGTTCATTAATAAAATCCAAGTGTTGATATGTTCAATCAAGGAAAGGTTGAATCAATTTTTTTCAATAAGGAAATTGGCGTTAAATATCCAAGGTTAATTAGAGAGCATGACTGGAAATGTAATTTGGTCATGTAGGAGTTGGATCAGAGGGATCCAAGTAATAGTGGAATGAATAAAATTAATATCATGATAATATATGGTTACAAGTGTGCAAAATAGATAAGAAAGGTTGGGATGGAAAATTACTCAATATAGAGAACAATCAGGCACATTGTTTTCTTTTGTAAGAACACAAGAAGATTTAGGAATCTGATAAGAATTGAAGACTTCTGGGAGCAACAAAGAAAATTGGCACAGGGAGAAAGTGGTTGTTGCAATTACTGTATCAACAAATATGTTATGGTTGGTTGGACAACCATACATAGTACAAGAAATTGACATGAAAATGCTTTTAGGCGCATGCTAGTGATGCATTATTAGTGCATACAAATATGAATTGGTGAATGGAAATTTGTTAATATATGTATATAACATAATAAGATTAGGATTAGTCTATTGTTGAATATATATTAATATGAAATTACTAATGGTGGTTGTTGTACCAGGAAAGAGAGAATTATTGCATGTATATATGCAAGTGTTGCTGCTAATGTTGCTACGTATAGAAGGAAGCAACATAAAGATGAAGACTGGATTATAAGTCTTATGATAGAAGCATGGGAGATTCTATTGTTATCAAATATCCAGGTAGAATTAAATTCATTTAATGGAAACTATGCAGGTATGAGTTTTATGTGCATTTATTGCATAATTGATGAAGGGAATTTGGGTAAGAATTTCCTCATCCAATTTTATTTTATAAAATCACATTATTGTATTAGTTGAATGTACTAATGTGAATAAAATACCACTAGGTGTGGTAAAGGCTAGAGGCCTATAATAATTCCAAAATCTTTTCATCTTTTGAAAGCATACACTGACATAACGACATGTCATGTTAATTGGTTATGAGCTAATAACCAAGGAAATAAAAGGTATGAACCTTTTATAGGAATGGATGCCAGAAAAGATAGTCATGTATGAGACCATGACATGGTTGGTTATGGAAAAGTATGGTCATTGAAAGGATATGTACCACACAAACATCCAATGAACTTCCTACTTCTAAATAATATTTGGACTGAAACCTTTTTTCCAACACTTATAAACACCACACAATTATATTCTTGGTGTATTGTTTGGGTCTAAAAAAAAGACATCCAAATAATTGAGAAGAAAATAGAAAGTATATGGATAATGTGTCAAGGCATTGGCCAAATTTCCAATTTATCAACGGTGAGATACATGACTTAGATATAGAGCATTATGAAAATCAATGGAAAGATGCAATGAATATATATGAATTGACAATTGCACTCATGCATAGTAAGTGGTAGATTTGAACTTATGCATGATATAATTGTTATACTTAAACGCATTTGTTGAATGTGTTTTGTGAATGCATACATACATGTTATTTAATTGAAATAATTATACTAATATATAAAATGTTACAACTATTACTAACTCATGGAGTTGAGAACCTTTCGGGAGTTGTTAGACATTGAAACATGAAAGTTTCAAGCCAAGTAGTCACATGAGAATTGACTACATGAATTTTTTGTTCATGAAACAAAGTAATAATTGCTAGGAAAAGGAAAGTATAGTTGTTGAAAATTCCTATGCAGACAATGATAATTCATTCTATTTAATAAATTATTTGATAGTTGTGATTGAATTGTTAAGTTTAGACAATTCTAAGATCACTTTGTAAGGTTTTGGTACATATTGCAATGAAAGTATAATGTAAAAGAAATATTGATATTGTGTTGGTTGAATGCAAGATAGAGGCATTGCAGGAAAAGTGGTATTCAATATGGTGCTTGCTGAAATCCATAAGGAATATTGCATCCTACTATTGCAACAACCATGAAAAATTATGAGATAGATATTTCATATTTTGGGAAAAGTTGAATTCCTTATGAAATAAGTTTGAGTTTCTAAATGAATTTTTTTATAATGTTCTTGTTGGATCATGTTATCATTGATGCCAATGGTTGATTGATTAATGTCAAGTGATTGATTGATGTTAATGGATTGATTTCTTGATTAATTGATGATTGATGTACAATGTAGATGTATTTTCCTTGATGAGAATGATAGATGTCAAGTGGAAACCAATCAATAAAGATGGATAAATGAGTTGTCATTGATACTTGATGCATATATGATGTAGTGATGGATTGATGTATAAATGAATCATTGTTGTCTTATCATGATTGATAAGGTTCACAAATGGATGAACTCCAAATTGGTCCCCTTATGGTGAAATCCCTCAGGGGAAGATGCTTTGTGGATTGAGTTATCCTAGAAGAATGATTGGAGAACCCAAGCTTGTGTGTGGAATAATGAGATCAAAATAAATGAATTTGTTGGTTAAACTATCCTATATGGATAGTGCTTGTCATGCCATTTCCAATGGTATGTGGAACGTCACATAACTCCTCACAGTTTGAGAGTTATGTCCTTACAAAGTTGGAGGACCCCCATATGAAGGCTTGAAGCCCCCAAGGTCAAAGAAGTCAAAGTGACCTAAAAGAAGAAATCATTATTTAAATGATAAATTAAAGTGACAAAGTCAAGGTGGATTATTTAAATAATA
>SNQJ01S0071912.1:32081-45362 GCA_010110895.2 Picea sitchensis | reverse complement strand
GTTGTGGAAGATACTTTACTTGTGTGTGAGAGAGGAGAATGAATTTGTGAAATGGGTCATCATTGATTACTTGTGTGAGAGATGAGAGTGGTTTTTTTAAATGGGTCACCATTAGACACAAATGCATGCATAATAGTGATGGTCTAAAATTAGAAAGTCTAAAATAGAAATAGTCAGTTAACTTCTACTGAACTAGTGTGCCGAAAATAGAAATTTCTCCAACAATCACGACTTTCAAATTCTAATCATTACATTTGTTAAACATTAGAGGATATTATTCAAGGTGAAATAGTTTAATCTTAAAAATTTGTTTTAGGACAGATGTAAAAGAAAACTCATAATCCAATTTGATTAAGTTTGACATGGATGCCTTGGCATAGTTTCCTAGCCAGAAACATATCAAGGGTTACAACATATTCTTCCTGGAATTTATTGTTGGATGACCAAACAAATGCTTAAGACTGCAATGTTCTTTCCTTAGCTCAACTTTTCTCCCCATGGGGTAGTGTCTCCACATATTTAGCACATGAATAGTGGCTTCTAATTCTAAGTCATGTGTAACATAATTCCTCTTATGCTCTTTCAATTTTCTTAGCTCATAGCACAACACATGATCTTTTTGTGTGAGGACTGCATCGATCCCTTCCTTCCAATCATCGGTGCACACAACAAAATATTTATCTGAGTCTGCAATATTCAATATTGGCACTCTGGTCAAAATTTATTTCAGCTGTTGAAATATTTCTTCACATTCAGAAGCCCATTTAAATTTCGCTCCCTTCTTTTGAAAAGTAATGGGGCTTGCAATCTTTGATTTTTTTTTTTATAAATCTTCGGTATTAACCTGCAAGACCCATGAATGATATGACCTCTAAAACATTTATTGGTGTTGGCCATCCTCTCATGGCCTTTGTCTTCTAGGAATCAATTGCTAACCCATTTCTTGAAATAATATGACCCAAGTAATGAATCTTCTTTTGATACAAGATACATTTACTTAGCTTGGCATACAACTTGTGTTCTCTTAAAACTTGCAGAACCATTTTTAAATTTTTCTTGTCTTCCTCTTATGTAAAATATTAACCAATATGATACCAATTTGTAATGTCCCCCAGCTTAAACGAGGAACATTACTTGCAGAATACACATAAAAAATAAAAAAATCCTCCTAACATATCTTGTAGCTTACCAACTACAAGAAAACACACCGATTTAACCACTTTTTTGATTCCATTAATTAGATTCATCTACATCATTCTAAATAAACATGAATGTAGCTACTAAATTCATTACAACAACATATAAATAATTCTCATACACAGAGTTAATGCACAACAATTAAACTCATAATGCAACACAAAAAACATATAAAACACTTATCTTTCTAAACAATTGTGCAACTAACTGTTTGGAACAAATGTTCCACCAAAACATAGATTTGTTGTTCCATATCCCAATAGCAAGTCACCCTTAGGTCTAGGAATCCACAAAAGAGGGTATCTCTCAATTTCCACTCACAACTTAGATAATCCCACAACTCATTGGCATTCTCCTACAACTATCCCAAATTTTCTCCATCTTTCTTTCTCTCGACCTGTCCAACCCAAGGAATATATGCTTTCACTACGTTCAATCCGTCAAGCATACCATTTTTTTATCGGGGTCTTTATGGCATATGTAACTAGGAATCACACTATTGGGAATTCAAGGGAACTCTGTAGTGTCCCCAATTTAATGAATTGTTTAGATTTGTCTGGTTGACGATAATTAATTGTGTCATGAGTTGTTTTAATAGATCATGCAACCTGACCATTTGTTATTTCCCATTGGTTGTGGTTTCTAATAGTTGTAAGGTCCTATCCTCGGTATGAACCCCCGTGACTCTTTCTACTTATACCTCTTCTGATGACTCCTATCCTTGGATGGGTTGTCCCCCTCGTCCTCTAGCTTTCCTTGGCATCAATGCCTCAAGAAATTACAAGTTGGAAAGATCACCAACTCCGACACCATTGCAGTGTCCCCAAGTATTGTGTTAGGATTATGGAACTTATAGTGTTTTCTGATTTATAATTATGTGAAACAATTTGCATTCATATTCCCTTATGCACAATTCTTGATAGACTACTTTTAACAAATAATTATTGTATAAAAAATGTGGAAGGAAAACCAAGTATACATCAAATGGGAGAAGTTATATTGGCATCTTTATTATGGATGGAAACACCAGTACAATAATAATTATTCTATAGGATGTTGTAGCATCTACAATACCCTAATCAACACACAATAATAAACAAAACCTGNATTGATCCATCTTCATCTATGCATTCTCATCAAGGAAAATACATATTATATTACATCAATCATCAATCAATCAATCCTTTGACATCAATCAATCACTTGACATCAATCAGTGACATCAATCAATCAAACCATTGGCATCAATGACAACATGATCCAACACTCTTATCACGCGACCAAAAATGTGGTCATATTGTCACAATTAATGACCAAATTAATGACCACAAGACAAGCTATAAATGGCCAAACTAAATATGACCACATTTTTGGTCACATGATAAGAAACTAGAAATTAGACACCAACAATCGCCAAATCAAAAGTGGTCATTTAAATCCATATTATGGTCAATTGTTTGGTCACTTATCTCTCATTTTGTACTAGTGGATGGTCTTTGATTGTTGAGAGTATTTTCTAACACTTGATAAAATTTCAAGTTCTTGTTGAGCTTGTTGACTTCAACTCTTAATGTCACAACTTCATTTTCAAGCTTCTCACACTCTTTTTCTTTATTTATCATATGGATCTACATTACTTCTTCCATTATCTTTCCTTCTTCAAGTTGGGTTTTCAAGGAGATGATTTATTCTTTGAATGATTTGTTTTTCTTCCTTTATGTAATATACCAGATATAAAAAGTACACAGAACATAAATAAAATGTTAGAAATGGTAGAATAACAACAATATAACCAGAACAATCACCACAATAACACTGAAATGATATAAGAATAACAACAGAAATAACACTTTGATTCTAAGAGAAATGTTCACAGGCCTCTTTGCGGGGGCAAACTCCAGTCGAGAAGAGCTCTATTACAATAATATCCAAGATAGGGTTCTCATACCATCGACTCCTATTTATACTAAATATGTCTATCAAAACAAGCATCTAGAGGAAGATCTTTATAGAAGCATAAGCTTCTATTAGGTCTTCTTGCATTCAACTTATTGTATTTTATTGTAATTACTTATTAATGTTGACCTTTATTACATATGAATATATTGTTCTACCTATGTGCAGGTTAGGACCCTAACATGTCCTCCCCCTCAAAAAAAGCCTTGTCCTCAAGGCTTGAGATGTGGAAATTGTTGCAAAATGGTAGCTAGTTCCCAGGTGGCATCTATTGGAGTTGTATCTTTCCACTGGAGTAACACTTCCTTGATGGTTCTCTGATGTAGGCGACGCTCATGCTGGTCCAAAATGACTTGTGGTTGTAGCCAAATGGATCCTTCTTCGTCTAACTCGGGAAGGTTGGTTTGAATTTGGCACTTAGTTCCAATCACCTTCTTTAAGCATGAAACATGAAAAATGGGATGTAGCTTAGAATGAATGGGAAACGATAACTGATAGGAAACCTATCCCACATGCTTGAGAATGGTATAAATACCATAAAATTTGGGCGCTAGCTTATGACAATGCTTAGCCTTGAGGGAATTTTTCTTGTAAGGTTGCACTCGAAGAAACACCTGATCCGCTTTTGCAAATTGACATTCAGAGAGACTTTGATCTTCTTGTTGCTTCATGAAATTCTATGCCATGATCAAATTATCTTTAACGGTTCGAAGAATAGCCTCTCAAACGGTAAGCATTTTGTCAACCGCCTGGACCTTCAAGACACTAGGTAAGTATGAGAGAACTGACATGGGATTTTATCCATATATTGCTTCAAAAGGAGTCATGCGTGTAGTTGTATGGTATGAAGTGTTGTAACACCATGCAGCTAGGGGTAACCATTGATCCCACTGATTTTGATTTTCCGAGGAAAAACACCTAAAATATGTTTCCAAACACTTGTTGACAACTTTTGTTTGACCATCATTCTGGGGATGATAAGCTATGTTGAGATGCAATTGGGTGCCTTGTAGCTTGAATAGTTCTTGCCCAAAATTGTTGGTGAAAGTTGGGTCATGATCAGAAAAAATAGAATGTGGCATGCCATGAAGCTTGAAGACTTGATCCATGAAAAGTTGAGCCACCATGGATGTTGTAAATGGGTGTTGAAGAGTTCAGAAATGAGCATATTTGGAAAGGTTATCAACAACCACCATGATGACTGATTTATTTCTCGATTTGGGTAAGCCTGTAATAAAATCCATAGAGATATCCCTCCAAATAGCAGGTGGAATCGAAAGTGGTTGTAGTGTGCCCAGAGATTTGAGTGTTTTGTCATTGTTGCGTTGACACACATCACATTCAGAGAAAAAATTATGAATGTATTGTTTCATACCATCCGAGAAAAAATAACGTTTGACCCTGTCATAGGTTTTGGTAAACCCGGAGTGCCCAGTAATGGGTGTAGCATGAAGCTTAGAAAGTATCGTGGATTTAATTTTTTATTTTTTACTTAAATACAAACGACCTTTGTATCGAACCACATCATGGAGCCAAGAATACCCTAGGGAAGATGGAGCATTGGACTGCAATTTTTGGATTAGATGCAAACTTTTGGGATCATGTAGCCATTCCTGGCGAACGTCTTGGAGCCAATCTAGTACAATTAAGGAAAGATAAAAAAGGGATCCGTCATCTTCATATTTTTGGGAAAGTCCATCCGCAACCACATTGTATTTTCCCTTCTTGTAAATGATCTCATAATCATATCCAAAGAGCTTACTCACCCATTTTTGTTTCTCTGGGGATGAAATGCATTGTTCCAGAAAATACTTGAGGCTTTGATGGTATGTATTAATTTGGAAGCGTTGCCCCAATAGATAAGGGTGCGACAGATCAACGACATGTAGAATAACCAACATTTCCTTTTCATAGATTGATTTGCCCATATTTATTTCAGATAGTTGTCTGCTGGTAAAGGCCAAAGGCCAACCCTCTTGCATAAGGAAAACACCAATTCCTTTCCCTGAAGTATCACATTCCAAGACAAATGTCTTTGTGAAATTAGGAAGGGCCAGGACTGGAGTGTTGCACATGGCCATCTTCAAGGTTTGAAAAGCTTGAGAAGCTACTGGAGTCCAAGTGAAAGAGTTACTTTTTAGGAGTGAAGTGAGAGGTGCTATAATCTTTCCATAATTCTTAACAAACTTGCAATAATAACCTGTTAAGCCCAGAAATCCACACAATCGTTTGAGAGTCTTTGGGTGAGGCCAGTCTTGCATAGCTTCAATCTTTTTAGGATCCACCCTGACGTCGTCCTTGCCATCCAGATGACCATAATACTCAACTTCTGAAGCACCAAAAGAACATTTAGACTGTTTCAGGAAAATTTGGTGGAGAACTCGATCCACATGAGAAAGATGGTTTGTCTAGGTTTTTCTATAGATGAGGATATCATCAAAGAAAACTAAGACAAAATGACAGAGAAAAGGATGGAAGACACAATTCATGAGGCTTTGGAAGGTGAAGGGGGCATTAAACAAGACAAAGGGCATGACCAAAAACTCATAGTGGCCCTCATGAGTTCTAAAGGAAGTCTTGGGAATGTATGCCTCTTTCATACATATCTGGTGGTAGCCAGAACGAATATCAACTTTAGTAAAGAATTGGGCACCACTCAATTCATCCAAGAGGTCATCAATGACAAGAATGGGAAATTTGTCTTTAATGGTAAGTTTTTTGAGGGCACAAAATTCATGACACATTTGCCAAGAACCTTCTTTATTCAGGAGCATGACCACAAGAGAATATTAGGGGCTCGTACTATGGAGGATAATTCTTGCGTTAAGGAGTTCCTGGATCATTTTCTCAATTTAATTTTTTTGGGAAAAGGGGTGACAATATGGACGGATATTGGGAGGAAGGCTTCCTGGTACAAGGGGAATGGAATGATCATGAACACCATGGGAAGGAGGGAGTACCTGAGGAGTGGAAAATACCACTTGATGTTTAGAAAGGATGGATTAGAGGTCTTGCAGCACTGAGGCTGTCTCTGTTTCTTGTATGGCATGGAGTTGGGAAATAACACCAGAATGACCTTTTTTTAGCAGATTTTCCATGCGATGGGAACTAATGATATCAGGTGACCTGGCGGTGATGCCTTGGAACTTATATTTTTTTCCCTCCTGTTCAAATTGCATGGTTAATTCCTTAAAATCCATGAGAATGGGACCCAAAGTCCTTAGCCAGTCTGCACCCAACACAATGTTACAACCGCCCATGTCGATAGCTAACATATGAGATTTCAGGTGGTAGTCACCAATTTGGAGATGCACATTTTCACAACGCCCTCCACATTTCATGGAGCCACCATTGACAATCATGATTTGGAAATTATTGACTGCATGGATGTAGAAATGAGTTTCTTGGGCAATGTGACGATGAATAAAATTATGGGTGATTCCGCTATCACCCAGAAGATGACATTCCTATGTTTGATGTAATTGATTAGCTTGATGGTTTGGGGAGAAGATAAGCCAGTGAGATCATTTAGGGAAATGACCAGTTCTACTTCGGGAGGGTCTGAGGGAGGGGTTATGTCAGTAGTTTCAGGTGACTCAGACACAAGGGGATTTTCAACATCCTCTTCTTAAATATCCTCCGAGATGGCCATAAAAATATTTTGTTCCTTACACTTGTGGCTCGGGAAATATTTTTCATCACAATTATAACAAAGGCCTTTGAGTTGGAGTTCAGCCATTTCAACCCTAGTCAATTTTTGGATCTTTAGTAGAGCAGAGGGAGTATTGGGATTTACTCGTTTAGTGCGAGGGATAAAGGAGGGTTTATGGTTTTGAGAAGATACACCATGTTGTTCTTCTTTAGCTCTTTTAGTAGCCTCCACCCAACTCTGAGGCTGAGCCATGAGGATATGGGCTCGAATATCATCCTTGAGGCCACTGATAAAACACTCTCGGAAAAAGGCATCATACATGGCCTCTGTCTGAAAATCGAGGCGCTCAAAAGTCACTATAAAGTCTTCTACTGTGCCTGATTTTTTCAACTTTGTCAAACGACCCAAATGGTTGGTGTCAGTGTCAAAACCTTCATAAATATCTTCCACAAAGTGTGTCCAAGCAATATACCCTTGATGAGAATTTTTTCTCCATTTCCACCATTTCCAAAATTCTTGATCTAGATGGATAACACCATACCAAAGTTTGGCCAAGTCATCTATAATGTTGTATAAAGAGAAATAATGTTCCATTTGGGTTACTCAACTAGTGGGATCTAAGCCATCCAATTTGGTCACATCCACCCACAGAAGGCATAGGTCATGTTGAAATTGATGGTGTTGAAAGTTTTTGGAATGAGAGGAATTTTCATCTTCAGTATGTGGAGGTGGGGAAGATAAAGGGTTATCTATAGGGATATGCAGCTTGGTGTAGAGAATCGAAACAACAGATTCAAGATGGGTAGTCAGGTCATGTTTGATTTCCTCCATTGAGGATTGCATGGTTGTATTGATGGCATCAACATTGGCACTGAGTTGTTTCACTTATTGTTGGGTCTCGGTGAAATTAGATTGCAAGGCATTGAAGCGAGCTTCCCAGTCTTGGCTATGTTTATGGGCCATGATGATGAGGGAACTGAAATGGGGTGGATGGGGTTAAACATTTTGCTGAAAAATGGTATGTATGAATGTGATAAGGGAGAAGAGATGAATCCAATGGAGTAGGTCTCAAATAATGGTACAAAAATTTCCTGTGGAGTTATACTCTGGTCTGAAGAATACTGCATTGATGAAATGCCCAAATTCTTAACCAGGAAGAAAAGTGTAATAATTGGCAACTCAAACACAATTGCGTGGCAATAGATCTTGTCTGTTTTAATTTTTTTATGTTTTTGTCCCCAAGGGTTAGGTATTCAAGGGTTCTACAAACAAGGGTTTTCCCTTTGTTATAGCTCTCTGATATACATGCGAGGTCCAACAGTAGTACTCGGCCCAATATCTCAGGGAACTAACTAAGGAGGCTAGACTGTGCCCTTAGCTATACTACCCGACTACCCAAGTACTAGAGAGTATCTTCCTGAGTGTTGCTCTCAATGGCACTATAGTAGTCAGGTGGTTGATTATTTTATCTAAAGAGGGATTCAGGTAATCTAGGATGATCTGTACACAGGTGTTGTCTGATGCATTACCACTCAAACGGGTACAGCCAGGGGTTACAAGGCTGGCCAACAAATGTGCGCTTAAGTACCAATTGTATTTCCTACGTGTATGAATCCCTCAACTGTAGGTTTATGTGTGTAATGACATATCTTTGTGGCTTAAAGATGTCAGAATACGTCTTTACCTTGGAAAACAAATTAACCCACAATTAATGCTGAGGAAAGTGATCTGATACCACTTGTAATATACCAGATACAAAAAGTATGAAGAACAAAAATACAATGCTAGAAATAGCAGAATAACAACAATATAACCAGAATAATCACCACAATAAATGATATAAGAATAACAACATAAATAACACTTTGATTCTGAGAGCAATGTTCACGTGCCTCTTCAAGGGGGAAAACCTCCAGTCGAGCATATCTCTATTACAATAATATCCAAGATAGGGTTCTCATACCCTCAAATCCTATTTATACTAAATATGTCTATCAAAAGAAGCATCTAGAGGAAGATCCTTCTAGAAGAAGAATACTCTATTAGGTCTTCTTACATTCGACTTATTCTATTTTATTGCAAGGCCTTATTAATGTTGACCTTTATTACATCTGAATATATTGTTTGACCTATGTGTCGGTTAGGACCCTAACACTTTCCTTCTTCAACTCAGTTAAAGCATTGATTAATTCTTCCTCAAGATTGTTGTTAGTGGGAAATCCCCCTACGGACTAGCACTTAGGGTTTTATCATGTATGCATAAAAGACCTAAAGATTCCTACTTTTTACCATCATCCCAGACCTAATCCCCATTATTCTTAAGAAAATCCATAGTTAAGAAGATCAAGTGAACATACCTCATTTCCAGTGTTTGGTATCGATCCCTCTTCACACTTGGTCTCTCTTTGACTACAACTCTCCTCCCAAGGCTGACCCACATTCACAAAAGACAAACAAAGAACTCCACATGCATTTGATATATGGATTAATGGGTTAGAGATTTAATCAACATGTATGCAATAAACAATGAAAACCTCATATGGTGGGATGGGGAAAGTACTTCTTTATTATTAACTTCACTAAAGCAACTTACAATGATGAATCCAACCACTACTCCACGAATCTAGTCCTGGGCTCCTCTTTTACTGTGCACCAACTGCTAACACACTTGCTTCTCTTATTCGTTGAAATCACAAAATGGTTGCATAATCTTGGGAAAAGGGGAATACGAATTTGAGTAGAGTTTCTTTACTATGTTTTTCCTCTTTTCAAATGGGACCCCTACCCCTTCTTTTATAGGCTAGAAGGAGCTAGGTATTTAGTCGAATGACTGGCCATGCATGGTCTAAAGGTTTAGTTAACTTACTCAAAACTGTGTGTTCCGTCAACAACTTTCCATTTTTCATGCTTTTGTAGGTACACGTGGGATGTAGTGGGTCAGCTAGAGTGTACACGTGGGATGTAGTGGAGCAGGGTGTGTGGGCCTTTAAAAAAGGTGTTTTTAAGAAGAGTTGTTCAACACTGGCTTAGAAAAGAAGGCATATGAGATGGCCTAATGTCAGGTAAGAATGTCTAGTGAAAATTAGGGTTATAACAGATGCCCCCTAATGTGTGAGGTCAGAAGAGCATCTGATGGCCGAAATACATTATCAATCTTTATCAACGTACCAAACCAGGGAGCCCAGGGACCAGAATTCGGGAGGTGCCATCTGCAAAAAAATAATTGTCTCATTGAGGTGGGCATACCCATACTCAAAATGAAATAAAATCGTGTCTACCAATCAAATACACTGTATATACATGTCATATAACTATATAAAGTGTATTCGTGAGCAATACATAGTGGAGCTACATCTCGAAATCAAAAACATATACATGTATAGTATCCATATTCTAGAATATGATAAGGCCTGATGGCTAGAGATGAGGTATTCATAGCTCGAGAACCAACTTCAAAATCTTCAAAACTCGGGTAGGAGTGTAATAGGAGTGTACGAATTCACTTCCCAGAGGTCTTCGATGACTCGTCGGGCATAGACTAGACGATCTTGATGATCAGACTGAAGGCTTCATTGATTTCGAACAAAGACTTTATTGGAATTTCAATATGGTCAGGTATGAGGGAAAGAGAAAAACTGTAGAGGGGCTGACTCAGGGTTGGTAAAACTTCCCTTGGATAATAGCACGACAAATGATGAGACTCAAGCAACATGGTATTGACATATGTTCATGATGCAGGAGGCAACACAAACTCTCCATATGTTTGGAAGAATAACCAAATGGAGGAGGACACATATCTATGTAGCAAGAATAGCTTCCTAAGGTCATATTAAATCCCATAGCTTGAATAACAAATGAAAGGATGTGCTTTGTCCAAGGGCGACTCATTGTGCTGCCAATAAAAAGAAAATACTTTTCCCTTCCTCTTTTTGGGGTATATTTGATTTATTTATTTATTTTTGTCTTTTTCAATAATTTTGGAAATCTTGAAAAAGAATAAAATAATGCTATGTTACAAAGGAGGATCAAGTGTCGCAAACATACTAGTTCCAAGCGCACTGAACATAGGGATGCTCATAGCAAAGGGACATATGCAGGAAAAGGACACTTGAGAAAAATCCTCCAGGGACTAAAGGTGTCAAGACACAAAGGAAAAGTGCTATAGGGATTGCGTATAAGGCATGCTTCAGATAGTTCAGTTGAGAGAAACATGGAGCCGACATTTATACCAAATACGCAGGTATGCAAACACGGTTAATAAAACACACAATGGTAATGTCCTTCGATGTAATTTTAACGAGCCCGTAGAAGGTAAGCTCGGGCATTTTTCATGTTTAGAGAGTCTGAAAAGCTATAAAAGGAGACTCCACTGGGGTACCTTTTTCGAAGATAGTCTAGTCAACTCAAAAAAGGGGTAAACTAGCACCGACCTGACGTCTATTCAAAACCATTTTAACAAGTGTGATAAAGACAAGGTCACTCGACAATTTTTTCATTTTTAAGGAGTCTGAAAAAAGATTAACTATGGACTCCGTTAGGAATGTTATTTTGGACCATTTTAACGAGTGTGAAAGAATAAGGTCACTCGACGATATTTTCAACTTTAGGGAGTCTGAAAAGAGCTTAACTATGGACTCTGTGGTGGTTCCTTTTTCGTAATTTTAGTCCCTCTGACCCGAAAAAGGGTAAAAATTATACCTGAGAATACTCTTCTAGAGAACCGAGGCCCCTAAAGTATACCTTTGTTCATACAGTTGACCATATGGACCAAAAAAGGGGTAAACTATAGCCGTCCATATGTGACTTCATCTTCCAGTTTAGTGAGCGTGAAAGGCCACAAGATCGCTCGGCAATCTTATCGTGTTTAGAGGGTATGAAAAGGTCTTAAAAGAAGACTCGTTATGTTTTGGGAGTCCCAAGGGTGAGGTCAAGAGTGATAAGGAATCATGCAAATGAGGCTCAAACTTGTAATCAAGAAAAACTAATAAGGACTCTCAAACCTATAGTCGTTAGTGACAACTTGGACACCCAAATGCAACCAGGATCTACCTAGGGCATCCATGTTAGGATAGGATCTACCACTAAATTACGACACTTCTAAAGCAGCAATGATGGTTCTGTGTCACAACTTGGTAGGATTGATCCTATGGAAAAGTAAAAAAGACAACAAGATGTAGAAAGTGGAGGTGGAATCCCATATTAAATGCAATGAGTTGGAAAAAAATGTCTTTTTACTATAGGACCCAAAACTCCAAAAATTTCCAAATACCCAAACAACACTTCTCGTGACAATCCAAAGAAAATTCTTGAGCCATACTAAATGATTTTCAGTTTAGAAAAAATGACAAAAGGGTCCAAAAAAAATGACAAAAAGAGGCCAAAATGTCTATAAATAGAAGATGGCAGCTCATTATCACCATTGCTAATTGAGAAATTGACAAAAAAACAAAACTACCCCTTTTTGAAAAGAGTTGATTCTAGGAGCATCGGTGGAGGAAATGACCATCAGCCTGGACCAAGTAAGTACTCACTACTCCCTCTTGCAATTTAATTATTTCTTTATGCATTTAAATTCATTTTTTTGAGGGGCATTGACCTTTTAAAAGGTCGACCCTAATTCCACGTAGGTTGTCTTATAACAACTTGAGTGTACACGTGGGCAGACAAAAAACTACATGCGTTTACAAGCTACTGTTAGCATTACAGCCCGTGTGGACCCTCCATTTAATGTAAAAAAAATTAAAAAAACAAGATTCAACCCTCCTGAACTGGGTTTTTTGCAGTATGTATGTTCACTGGAGGGAAAGAGAGCATGATAATATTAGTTCATTGGTTGGGGAAGACCCTAATGTTGTTTCTACATTAATGCAATGTGGGTTGTTAAAAAAAATTCTATGTCCTTTCATGCGAGCACAACCTAGGCTATTGAATGCCTTGGTTGATTATTGGCATCCCGACACAGAGGCCTTTATGCTAGAGGGGAATTGGTTGGTTCCCACGACAGAGGATATAAACTTTCTGACTGGCCTCTCCAGGAGAGGGGAACCAATCAATTTTCATACTTTTCCCTCTGGGCCTCACAACATATCAGAGTTGACTGGACTCCATTGTGAGGCGGGTACAGACAGAACGAGATCTCAAGTACTGATAAGCAAGATCTTAGACTTATCAATGCAAGTGATAGTGTTTCTCATCGGGCGGATTACTAGGTCTGCGACTTTGCATCAAGCTTCCCATGCACAAATGAATTGTGCATTCTAGTGCTTAAATGAACAATTTTTTTACTGGAGCAACACATTATTGGATTGTATGAAGAGGCAGCTAACACATTATCGTTTGCGGAATCATAGGAACTTCGGGTTTAGAACGATTCTTTTCTCTTTCTTATTTGAAAGAGTGCCCAGTTTCATCCCTCAAGTGGTGGCACAAGGGCACCAGGACTCTCTTCCCGTGTTATGAATATGGGTGGTGTTGCT
>SNQJ01S0071912.1:7201-31993 GCA_010110895.2 Picea sitchensis | reverse complement strand
GTGACATGTCCCGGTCATAGGGGATTAACCCTATGATGGGATTGACTTCTCAAGAGATCCTGAGATATCGGTACCTCCCGGCGAGGAGCGAGGAGAGATGGGTAAGATTTATTTTTTGTTGTTTTTATATATATCATTTTTTTTATACCAGAGAATTTGACAGATAGGTGTCTATTATGTGCACATGTGGGGCTGATGTGACCAATAGACTATGCGAGGAATAGACAATGTCCTCAACCAGAGGCAACTCCAGCCCCAGTCGATGGGCTAGCAGTAGCAAGAGTACCTCCAATCGGTGAGGCTGAGAGAGTTTTGAGATGAGTAGAGTGAAACTTCACCTCACTTACTCGCACATTTCCCATGGCAGAGATCGAGGATCTACCGCCATCTATGCAGCCTCATGTAGTGGGGGCACCACGGATGTGGGTCCGACTTTTTTGGCATTTGGCAAACACCGTTGACCATTACAATAGGGCCAACAGGCCTCGTCCTTAGTTAGGATGGACTTTTCATGTGCCGAGGGTATTATATGTATATTTTTTGAGGGCATAAGCCTTATGACTCATTACTGGTCATATTTTTAAGGCACTTGCATCCACCTATGTACTCTGATGTTTTTAATATTATATATGGATTTTTATGTCTTTTTATGTGTTTATGGAATACATCTACTTTACAAATGTATTTACATGTGCATGTGTGTGTCTTTCTTATATGTGTGCGAGATGTCAATCTAAAATTTGATTAGCTAGAGTATCTGTGAGTTTATTTAATCTCCTAGGAACATGAAAATATGTAACATAATCAAATCTTCATTCTAAGAGACATACCCTAAGGAACCTTCAGTGTAAAGTAGGATCATGAACATGGTAGACTCTATTTAACTAAGAAACAACTAGTTGAGTGTCTAAATAGACTCGGAGGTGAGATATACCAAGTGAAAAAGCGTCATGAAGAAACTCATTAACATTCAACGACATTGTTTGTGGTGTCGCCTAAACATATACCTCCTGAAGATAACAACTGGCCCTGAGGTGTAAACATTACTCGGGCTGCGGAGGAAAGCCTCTGAGTGTGTTAGCTAGCACCATCTGTGAATCCAATGCGCACATCTAATTCACTTGACATCTACCATAGTGACAAAAGATAACATAAAAAATGACACTTCCATAAAACCAAAAGAAACCAAAAAGTAATAGTACAAAGACTATACATATGTTACAAAAAGTTACCCAAGGTGACCTACCTATGAGTAATACTTCTTGAGGTAGAGCCCATTTCTAGGCTCTGCCAAAGCATTTCCTTCAAAATATACCAGAAGATAAGCACCCTTTTTTAGAACCTCTTTTATGATGAAAGGTCCGAACCACATGGGTTGAACTTGCCTGCCGCTAGGGGGTCGTTATCTTGGTCGTAGACCAGGACAAGGTCGCCTTTCGAGAAAATCTGAGTATGAATGGACCTATCATACTAGCATTTAACTTTTTGTTTGTAAGCTTCGTTAGCTAAGGATGCATCATGACATTGCTCATTGAGCTGCTCGAGATATAAGAAACTCTCTTCAAGCAGTGAAGTGTATGGCAATAACTGCACTGTCAACTTTAAAGATGGGATCTGACATTCTATGGGAAATACTGCTTCCAGCCCGTAAACAAGTTGAAATGGTGAGAAACCAGTTGCAATCTTAATAGACATTCAGTAGGCCCATAATGGCCAGTATAACATCAAATGCCAATTTGAATTGGCCAAATTGATCATTCGTTGTAGGATGGTCTTAAGAGATTTATTGACATCTTCCACCTGACCATTCACTTGAGGGTAGTAGGGTGATGAATGTTCTTTCCTCAACCCAAGATTTGATGTTAACTCGATCATCATTGTGTTTTGAAAGTGACTTCCATGGTCAGTGACAATCTCTCTCAGGACACTGAACCATGCTATAATCTGGTTAAACAAAAAGAGGCCGGTAGTCTCGCCATAATCTTTGAATGTTGGCATAGCTTCGACCCACTTGGTGAAGTAGTCTACTGATACGATGATATAAAGGTGCCCCCTTGCTGAAGGAGGGTTGCAGGTAGTGTAATCAATCCCCCACTTGATGAAGGGGACAACGGTGATGATAGGAAACATGGGATCGGGATGTGCCCTCATCTTTCGTGAGAATATTTGACACGTGGGGCACTTCTTGACTGATTCGATACAATCTTTGATTACTGTCGGCCAAAAGTAACCGACTCGTAAAATATTTTGGGTTGTTGCCAACCCAGACAAATGACCACCACATGCTCCAGTGTGGTAATCATTAAGCATGATTTCTGCTTCTTCATGAGTGAGGCACCATCGAAGGATGTAATCTACACCTCAATGATACAACGTGTCTTCGAGTATGAGATAGTTCTTAGCCTGATGGCGTATACGACGATGCTCATCGTGAGAAGCAGAGGCAGGGAACTTCAAAGTATGGAAATAGAAAAGTATATCTCCATACCAGGGATATGAAGATGTGATAAAAAACATATCTCCTCTAATAGGCGACTCTTCAAGCATAACATCACCGGATTTGATTGGAAGTTCTGAGATGAGTTCCGCAAAGACCAGGGACTTTTTGGATTTCATCGAAAAAAAATCTAAGTCAAATTCTTGGAGGACAACTATACATCTACTGATCTTTCTGCCAATGACGCGTTGTGTCAACACATATTGAAATAGATTCACAATGGCAATGACAGTGGTCTTGCGAAAAAAAACATAATGACGAAACCGTTGGACAACATAGACTGCTGCCAACGCAAGTTTTTCGATATGAGAATAATTGAGTTCCGGTCCATCCAGGCCTCGACTCAGGTAATAAATCACCTATTCTGAGAGAAAATCATCCTCCTGAACTAAGACCATTTCGATGGTTGACTCTGCTACAACCAAGTATAATAAGAAATCTTTGTTATAATTGGGTGGCTGAAGCAGAGGGGCAGTTGTGAGGGAATTTTTCAATGTTTTGAAGGAGCATTGAGTGGAATCATCCCAATGAAAAGGAACATCTTTCTTCAGTAAGCACATAAATCCCTTTTTGATCTCAGCATAGTTTGCGATGAAATGCTGCAAAAAGTTCACTTTTCTCTGTAGACTTTGAAGTTGAAGGATTGTACATGGGGGAGGCAACTGAACTATTGCCTCAACCTTGAGAGGATAGACCATGATCCCTATTGTTGAAACTGAACTATTGCCTCAAATTTGAGAGGATTGACCATGATCCCTGTTGTTGAAACTATGAAACCTAGCAGATGGCCTGATGTCATGAAAAAATTGCATTTGTTGGGATTCAAGCGAATCCGAAAGTAGAAACATCGCTCAAAGATAAGTCAGAGGTGCGTGGGATGATCAATTATCTTACAAGATTGTGATGTTAAATTATATAAGTAGGCCTCAATGTTATGTTTGAGATCATGGAAAGAAAAAGACATGGCCCATTGAAAGGTAGCTCCAACATTTTTCATACCAAAAGGCATCTTACGATACGCAAATGTACCCCATGGAAAAATTAATGTTGTTTTGTGTTGATCTTCAAGTTTGATTTGTATCTGATTATATCCTGAAAAACCATCCATGAAATAAAAGGCCTCACAACCTATGCATTCATCGACTATCTAGTCAATGAATGGTGTGGGGAAATTATCTTTTGGATAGGCTTTGTTCAAATCATGGAAGTCCGTGCATACGTGAATCATACCTTGTGTTTTGTTAACCGGCACAGGGTTTAACACCCATTGGGTCAAATGGACAGGGTAGATAAAACCTACCTTGAGAAGTTTCTCCACTTCAACCTTAATAGTTGTTGCTTTCTCAGGATTAACTAGACGAAGCTTCTGCTGAACCGGCTTAGCGTCAGGATAAGTCATGATTTTGTGTTCAACAAATTTTAGATCGATGCCTGGAATTTCCTCATAAGACCAAGAAAAAATGTCGCGTAATTCCTTAAATAAATCCGTGTATATTTGAATCTCTTCAGGGGAACAATCAGCTCCGAAGAAAACATTCTCCACGATGACAGGGGTTCTGGAGATGTTTATAGGTATAGTTTCAACGATGGTTTCCATATTAACCTCAGCATAAACAACATGTGTAGCCAAAGGATTGATAGGACAATACCTATCTCCAGTCATAGTCGAGGTGAATTCTCCTGCTTCAATTCTGCTTAACTCTGGGAGGAAGTAAGATCTGTGGTGGAGATTATCCCAAGGTTTGTCCGGACTAGTCATTGCTTCAATGATTACTTTTTCTAAGGGAAAGACTAAGTCTAAATAATATGTATGAGTGAGGGAACCTTGAGCCCAAATAGGCTCTATAATTGGATCTAACTCTTATGCAAGAGTTGGATTGGGGTTGGCGGAAGCTTGTTGGACTAAAGAGTACGCCACTTCTATCGCAGACAAGGGAATGGACATACCATGGTGCCATGTCCCTTCCATCATGGTGGATGGGGAAGGAAGAATCCATGGATCGTTAAATTAAGTCGTACGAAACGACAAAACTTGGAAAATCTCAACCTTATGGTGGTCAGATATGAACTTAACATCGCCTTGAGGAGGTGGGTAATCGAAAGTACCCATCAAAGGTGGGTACAAACCAACCCTTATGTTGACGATGCCATGTTGAGGGTTATCATTCATTGCAACCATGGATTCCCCCAATGAATGGTCAGGATGGGAGAAGGACAATTGATCAATGGTCACGATCCAGTGCTCGTGTGGAAATAACAAGACCCGAAAAACTATAGCGACTACTTCTTGCATAGCGTAGGTCCAACTCCTCCCTAACAAGAGATTGTAGTTGAGATATGCGTCGACCACTTTAACCTTGACATACACAGTTTTCCCTCCTAACTACACAGGAAAAGAGGATATAATGCCATGTGGTCATAATGAACGACCGTCGAAAGCGGTAAGAAGAGTAGGTGATGGAGACAAAAGAGGCTGGCCAATGGCCTTCCAACATGCCAAAGACATTATGCATGTTGAGGCACCCTCATCAACCACCGTGCATAAAATGTTTTGATTAAAAGTTTTCATGGTGTAAGCCACGATCTGAAATGCTACATGGTAAGGGAGACAAGTTTTCAAGTCAGTTGTATCAAGCATGATCGTACCCGTATTACAAGTCTCGGTGAATTCTAAAGCGGCTAATAGAGCCTTTCTTTGGGAATGGTAACTTTGGAGGACTTCCAAAACAGACATCAAACAAGGGGTTTGATACAAATCCTCCACCACAGAGTAGTTATGGGTAGCCCTTGCATTTGGGTTGTGAGAAGCTTTCTTAAATGCACCTTTTGGGTTGTGTGTCATGGTTTCAACCAATGTCTTCTCTATCTGGAGAGGAAGAGATGGGGTTTCAGCTTCTTTACCTTTCTTAGAGGTGCTTGGCTTGTTGTAATCATGTGCTCTAGTTGATATATAGGCATCACCTTTCATCATATACACATTCAAGGATGTAGGATTGTTTGAAGACAGAGGGGGTCCTTGACTGGCCTCTCTGTGCTTGTAGAGGCTTGAGTTAGATTTTGGCCATGTTGAAAAGGGTTTGTTAACACATCAGGATGTTGTTGTGACAATAAATTTTGGGCCTCTGCAAGCCAAGGGCATTGGTGAGCCAGGTGGTCTTCCGCACATAGATTACACTGATACCTCGACTTCATTTTTTCAGTGTTTCCCCCACCATCATTATTAGTGGGTTTATTATCCCCCTTACCCTTCTTACATTGTTTTTTCTTTCCATCAGGTTGCTCGGTGGCCTTCGTATTTTTCGATTGCACACTGTGTACATCTGACATTTGGGTAGGGGGAGAAGCCGAAACATTAGTCTGGTTGGCCACTGTATGCTGGATAGAAAATTGCTACAATTGTTTTGACAGTTATTCAATAGGATTTGTTTGTGCTGAACCAGCAATACCATCGACATGTGGTCCAACTCTCTGTCTGGTTTTACCAAGTATTGATCATGGCACATCTGGAAAGATCTCATATAGTAGACCAGACTAAGATTAGATTAGCTCAAGATGTTGAGCTCTCATGATTGCATCTTCTTCGGAAAACACTCCCAATGTTGCGACGTCTTTGGATAATTGTGGGACCAAGGACTTAAGGAACCACTCTAGCAGGAATGATGGTGGGACTGGCACCTTAATCAATTTCTTCCAGCATCTCCATTCTCATATGTGATCAAAGATATGGTCCTCTTTTATCTGTGCAAAATTGGCCAACAATTATGTGCCAACGTCGTATCTCACAGGTAATTGGAAATGGTTTAGGAAAGCCATTGCCAATTCACCAAAGGAAGAGTATCTTGAGTGATCGAGCTCAGTGTACCATTTCGCAGCACTCCCAATGAGAATACGTTGAAACAATCACAACTGTACGAAGTTGTATTTCAATGAATTAGACGAGCACCAAAGGTGAAAAGTAGTCACATGATATCCTGGATCTTCATTAAACTTGGCTTCGAACTTTGGTATGTCCGAAGGAAACTTTGTCGGCATAGAGGGTCAATGTGGATCATGACAGATAGGGTCATTCAACAACCTTGTTAAGTATGGCAGATGCAATGTTGGTAGGAAAGGCAGTTTGGGTTGTTGGTGATAACCATGGAAAAAGGGGCCCAAAGTTTGACTGGCACCAGGTTGCCAGGAAAATTTGGGTTGCTGGCCCAGGTTCTAGTAAAAACTATGGCCATGACCAGCGTACAGATTTGTTGTTTGAGGAGACATCATTGGTTGATTTCTAAAATAGGACGTAGATGGTTGGGCTTGCATTACATTCATAGGACTTTGGGAAGGGTTTCCCCATGCTAATCCAATGGGCATAGGTACTGCACCTTGCCCAGGGTTCCATTGGTTGTGAAAAGAATTTCCCCAAATCAACATTCTTGATGAGGGAACTGATCCCTGCCAAGAATTCCAAGGTCCTGATGCGGAAGAAGTTCTTGGGTTTTCCCCCTATGCAGAAATAGTACCCTGCATAGGATTAGGTTGTCTATAAATAGGGTTACCCCCAGTCGATAAAGAAGCTGATGAGAAAGTGTTTTTACCAAACGCACAGAACAAATAAAACATTGTCGAACCTATCGACATATTATGAGAAGGTGGTCCTTGAATCCCTCCTCTAAATGAACTATGGTGTGTGTTTGGCCTGATGGATTGCTGGTGGGTAGCATTGAGCGAAGGGGATGAAGGAGGTATATGACCTCCCCCATAAGGGAAAGTGTTAAAGGGAGTTGAAGTGCCTCTTGTGGGTTCGTGTAGAAGAGCATTAGAGATCCCTACCTCCAGACCTAAATTATGTATAGTGTAGTAGGATAGTACAAGTCTTGTACCTGAGCTAGGCATCTCATATGAGAACAAAGGGTCTGTCACACTTTGTTGTCAAGGAGCAGTGGTTGCTGCCAAAGACAGGATCATACCACTGCTCGAGGTAGAGGCAGTCAAGACCATGGTGGCTCGGACCGGCAACGGTGGGTTAGGAGGTGGAACACCCTCTGTGGTGGTAGTCATAGTGGGAATAGAAGAATTCCTAGAAGAAGTGGCAGCATTTGTTTCCATTACTGTGTGTGACACTGTATGGTGCCCATAAGGATAAATATGTACAATAATGGGTGCCAAAATATTAGTGGTTGGATTTTTGGGTGGACCGAGAGATTTCTCTCCAACGTCTAAAATAGTTGGTTCCTCCGGATGTTAGTCGGGCACAACTTCTTATGACCCGGTCGCTTCAAAATACCCTTGTTGGTATAGATTTCTCCTTAGAGGTGGTGGGGTTGACTCTAGTGTAACCAGTGGTAGGCCAAGAATCCTTTGTGACCGACGGAGCTCATGATCCTCCACTGTGTCAGAAGATCAAAGACACACTAGGTATTTCTATTCATTCAAAAACAACACACACTACAAAACGTCCCTACAAGATAAAATGAGCAATGAATAAAATATTTGGAAGAACAGTTACAACAACCAGCAACTTACCGGTGCAAGTGCAACTCGAACACGGAAGAACCCTTCAGGTATACTCTGCAAAGTGTTGCCCGATTTATATCCTAGGTACCATGGTCTACCCCCGCAGTCACCTATGTAAGTCCCTAAAATAGTGGCAACTAGGTTGCCAGCACGTGAACAGTCACCAGGCGGGTACAGTCCATAGTCGGGTGGACTGCAATGAACAAGGTATCAAGCCCAAACCTGTCAAGGCTATCGAAAACAAGTGGTCCAGAAGACAACTGAGGACCTCGAACGGATTCGAGACCCATGAAGCTCTGTGGAAAATGCAATTGAATAAATCCCAAAACAAGCCCTCTATATGTGTTCCCCACTACACTTGGTTCGTCTTTGGAGCGGTTATCTCTACTACCTTTCTGCACACGACCTCGTGTTTAGCCCATGTGTTAGAGGGGGGTCCTGGATAACTTCCACAATACTGAACTTTTAACACTCCCTAGCACAGACTCTTATGTATGTTTTGCAGCCTTGAAGAGTTTCCTCTCCAACCTAAATCAAGGCTCTAGCCTAGACTAATTGATGGACCCTACAAACATAAAGTCTAGTTAATTTTAATTAATCGTTAATTTTTATGGATTGTCTTAAGTCAAAGGTTATGAAAGTGAAACTAGTGATGTTTTGAGAGATGAAAGAAAAGATAAACAAAAAACTGGAAATAAAATAACTTCTTCTTGACAAAATTTTAATCAACTTTTCAAACTAAAATTTTTCTAAGATCTTTGAACAATAAACTCAAAACAAGATTTTGCTCGACTACAAGCTACTTATTGTCCTAAGTAAATAGCCAAGAACTTATGAAACAAAAACTTTTCCTGGTTATTTATGCAAACCAACAACTACTTAACCAAACCAAGAAATAAAAGAGTTTTTTTATTTATTTAATGCTCACAAAGAAAAAATGAAAAATGATGACAAGTAAAGACCAAGAAAAATTCTAGCCTAAGAGAAGATCGCAAAGAGTTACTGACAATAACACACAAACTGATGAAAGTAGACTCTCACACTTGTCTAAAAAACCCTATGAAAGAAAAATTATGGGGAAAACTTTTTAATGAAAAAGAAAGCTATTGTTGTGATCAGACCTAAGTTTTCGACTGCTATGATAGAGACCAAGAACACTGAGAAATATAACTCTTGACAAGGAAAAGGATGACTGCCTCTCCTTAAACAAAAAATTTCTCAACAGGTATGTTGCTGACAGTTCAACAGCCAGCATGTGCACGCAAGCTGTGTAAGGTCAGAGCATGTGTACACGTATGCAGACTTATGCAGGCCACATGTATCTCTGCAACTCTTCAAAAATGAAAAGACAAGAAATCAAGCACTAGAAGAGACTATTGGCATTGAGAACCATAATCTCTTGAAGACTCAGAAACTTACTTTGTCAGAAAAGAAAAACAATTCAAGGAAAATTTCATAGAACAAAACCAATTTGAGGTGGTACCTAAGCTACAAGCTGCAAAAACATAGACCATAATGAGTTTTAGAAAACCCCTGAGAAGGATCACTTCTGATAGGGAAGAGGATAACTTCCTCTTTAATAAAAAAAAATTGAACCTAGCCACACTATTGTCACTTCATCAGCTAGCGTGTCCAGGCGGGTTGTGTGAAGGTTGGGCATGTGTACATGCATGCAGGCCTTATATAGGTCACTTGTACCTCTATGACTTCCCGAAAAGAAAGTCCAGCCAAGAAAAGAAAGAAGGGAATACTGGTATGGAAGACCAGAATCCCTACTAGCTCAGACTCTTGCAGAAACTCAGAAAAAAGGTGATGAAACCAATTTAAAACTAACAAAAAGTATCCCTAGAAAACCCGAGAGATCCCTAGTACGATCACCAATTCTGTTGTGAGTGGGAAATCCCCCTATGAACTAGCACTTAGGGTTTTATCATGCATGCAGAAAAGACCTAAAGATTCCTACTTTTTACCATCATCCCAGACCTAATCCCCATTATTCTTAAGCAAATCCATAGTTAAGAAGATCAAGTGAACATACCTTATTTCTAGCATTTGGTATCGATCCCTCTTAATGCTTCATCACTCTTTGACTGCAACTCTCCTCCTAAGGCTGACCTGCATTCACAAAAGACAAACAAAGAACTCCACATGCATTTGATCTATGGATTAATGGGTTAGAGATTTAATCAACATGTACGCAATAAACAATGAAAAATTCATATGGTGGGATGAGAAAAGTACTTCTTTATTATTAACTTCACTAAAACAACTTACAATGATGAATTTGGCCACTGCTCCACGAATGTGGTCCTGGGATCCTCTTTTATTGTGCACCAACTGCTAACACACTTGCTTCTATTCTTCATTGAAATCACAAAATGGTTGCAGAATCTTGGGCAAAGCGAAATATGAATTCAGGTAGAGTTTCTTTACTATGTTTTTCCTCTTTTCAAATGGGACCCCTACCCATTRTTTTATAGGCTAGAAGGATCTAGGTATTTAGTTGAATGACTGACCATGCATGGTTGAAAGGTTTAGTTAACTTACCCAAAACTGTGTGTTTCATCAACAACTTTCCATTTTTCGTGCTTTTGTAGGTACACGCGGGTTGTAGTGGGTCAACTAGAGTGTACACGCAGGTTGTAGTGGGTCAACTAGAGTGTACACATGGGTTGTAGTGGAGCAAGGTGCGTGGGCCTTTAAAAAGGGTGTTTTTAAGAAGAGTTGTTCAGTACTAGCTTAGCAAAGAAGGCATATGAGATGGATTGATGTCAGGTAAGTATGTGTGGTGCAAATTAGGGCTATAACAAAGATCCAATTCACCTTCTTCTTCATCACTTTCAAGAGTTCTTTCCTTCATTTATGTAGCCATAAAGAGTACTCTTTCTGATTCACTATCACTTTCATCATCTTCATCATATGAGAAATTTTCTTCTCTTGAGTAGATATTTTTCTTGAAGGCTTTCCTTTTATCTACTTTCTTGTTTTCCTTTTGATATTTCTTTTCTTTCTTGGGATATTCTTCTTCATCACTATCTGACTTATTAGCATAAGGACATTTAGTAGAAAAATGACCAATTTTACCACAATTAAAACATTTTAAGGGAAGCATACCTTAGTACCTGTCTGTTTCTCTCTTGAACTTCCTTATGAAGTTGGTTATTTCTTCATATTTGTCTAAATCATTGCTACATCTGCAATTTGTCTTTCGCTCATTCTTTTTCTCATTCTTTGTCTTCCTGGATGATTTTAAATTTTCTTCATTATTGGATGGATTCTTCTAATATCCCAAGATTGAACCCCAGTTGTAATTGTAAATGTAACATATTTTATAGGCTGGTGAGCCAAGTTAAAATACACTAGGAGGCTTATATGATGATTAGGATAGAGAGCCTAGATGCTAAAGGCTAATGATCCTGTTTTTGCATATGTAAATACTCATATCAATAATATAAATACATCATTGCATGTATACCGACCATGACGATAGATTTATGGGGGACTAAGCTCCACTAGGTAGGGAAAGGGATGGGGCTATGAGAATAGGTAAAGGGATGAGCTTGAGGTCTTATCTCTATGGGAATAATGCTATATTATTATTTCCTAAAGATTAAGGTTGGACATAACCTATGTTATTTGAAGTTATTATGGGAAGGGAATGAATGTTAAGTGGAGCTCATGTAGCTTCATGAGGACAAGTGTCTGATTAGGGATATGCAATTATATTTATAAAATGCATCTTTCTTGGGGGTTCTCTTTCATTCTTGCCTTTTTTTCCATGCACGCACGCACTCATGAGCGGAGCCATGACCTCCATTGTTGACCTATGAAACTTGCACTCAACTCTGGAACCTACAACTATACCTTGATTTATCCTGTGCATTTCCTCGAAGCACCAGTGTATCTATATCTTCCTACCCCTGTGATGTTTCTAAATAGTTGGTTGTTGCTTCCAACACAATTTCTGGACTGAGTGTGGATTTCTTCCATTATTCGCGTCCATACCGAGTCTTACTACCCCTATCACCTTGTTGTTTTCTAAGGAGATGGATTGAATAAGCAGGTTGTCAGGCCTGTGAGAAACTCTCTTCAGGTGAGAAATTTTGCTAGAGAAGAAGAAATAGATTGTCAATCCTATGAGCAACCCTCTCTAGGTGAAAGAGGTTGTTGGGGAAGTGATTTATCCTAGAGGGAACCTAGCAACAACTATAAGCACTCTGATAATTCATATCTAACATGTTGTTGAAGCCCTGGAAGGGAAGTGAAGCAACTGATTGACTATTGAATAGTGAAGGTGTATACTTCCTGTGGTGGGACAAACATGTGGGGAATGAGAGGTTATGAGTTATGTGCATAAGTTGGATCCTCGGAGGGAATCCTTCCTGGTTGACTATGTAGAAACCCATTGTCTCAGCCTAGCCTAGGAATCCCTTTAACTGGGTGGAGTTTAGTCCCATCTCAGGGGTGACCCACTGTTGAGAGTGATGAGCAGCATGGTATATGGCTAGGAGTTTCATGGAAGTTCTTCACCTAGTTGGTGGTCATATATAAAATATAAGTACCATTTCTATGTTCATTTATGTGTTGTGTATGTGTACATGTTTTATATTTATGTGTTTAGCATGTATATCTTGCACGTATAGGATTTACTATTATTTATATATTTATCTGTATATTATGAGAATGTAAGTGTTTGTTAAGTTATATATGTATGATGTTCCATGAGATGTTCTATGTGTCATAGCCTATAGGTCTATGGCTAGGTATGCCACGTTTTGGTTTTTCAGAAGCTTGAAAATAAAAAAATTGTGTTAGTTTTTCCTGGCTTTAGTAGCCCGGGTATGCTACAAATTGGTATCATAGCTTGATTTCAATAGCTGGGTGGTAGCATGCCCTGACTTTGGTGGTTGGGGGTATTACAAATTGGTATCAAAGCTCGATTTCAGAATTTGGGTGGTAGCATGCCCCAACTTGGGCAGTTGGGGGTGTTACAAATTTGTATTAGAGCCCATGGTTTCAACACTGAACCTGAATGGGCCATCAATGGGGAATTTGAAGTAAATTTTCCACAAGGATTTGAGGTACATAGTGTTAGAGGGGCACTGAGAGAGCTCATTGGTGGTAATGGAAAGCTCATTAGGAGTGGCAGATAAATTATCACATTAATCATGGTTGATAACCATGAGATTGAATTTGAGTCATGGGATATGTGCAGGGGGGTGGAAAGCCAGACCCTTCCCAGTCGTTAGATCTGAAAATGATGCATGACAGTTAACCTCCAAGTCCTTCGGACTCCGTGACTTCAGAGAAGTTTACGTTCTAATGAGAAAATGGGGCTGAATTCCTAGAGTTCCGAATTCCCGAAGTGATTTACAACCATAGATCATTTAGAAGGAGGAGATTCGTTGTATTTACAAAGAGGTTCAAATATTGGGGAAATTGGTTGAAGTGTGCACAGAATGGACTTCCTCCTAAAGTCCCAAAGTCCCAAACTTCAGAGTTAATATAGAATGTTTTTTGTTTGAGGACAGGTGTCAACAAATCATCCTATTCAGAGTTTCGATAGTCTGGGGGTTGTGTTGTGTTTCAGCAGGGAAATCCTCTGACGTCCCAGAGCCCGAAACCCCGAAGCTCTGAAGTTAATGAATGATTCTCAACCATATATCTTTTAGTAGAAGTTAAACCATTGGATTTCCAAAGTGTTTCGTAAGTTTGGGGGTTTTTAATTCTGAGATTGAGATTGCACGGAGTAAAGTTTCTTCAAAGTACTGAAGTATGGAACCAATATGGACCATCCATTATCGGGGCTACATGTCCACATATGAGTCAGTTTGATATTTCATTGTTTGACAGTTTGGGAGTTTTAAAGTTTGTAGAGGAGAAGAGATCTTCCAAAATTATGAATTCATAGAACGTCAGGGTGATGTGGACCTGATCGAGAGTCAGCAGTTTGACAGTTTTGAGAATGTGTCGATGCGAAGAAATAGTTGAAGCCTTGAAGCTAGAGGAAGAAATTGTTCGACAGTTTTGAAAATGTGTATATGAGAAGAAATCATCGAAGTGTCGAAGTTCCAAAGCACCAATATGACGTGGCATGATGAGATCACCCAGGGTGACATGGACATGAAACGTGTCACTCAATGGTGGGGCCATGTGTCACCACCTTAGTTGATGACAGTTGTACTAACTAGACTCCAAAAGGTTTAGAAGTTCAGAAATCTCATACCAACAATGATTTAATTGTGACCGTCGAATCTATGAGGAATAGATCAACAGATGGGAACGATTGCAAAAGTACAAAGGAAAATTAACCAGGAAGATATTTCACATCCCACAATCAACCGAGTTTGTATATCTCCATCTAGAGGAAGATCAATGGTGTACGTTGACTTCCAATCCATTGCACATCTTTCTATTTTAGAAGATGAGGTTTTTGTTAAACCATGAGCATGTTCAAGTTCCGCAAGCATCCAGGACCGTCGATCTTAAAGTGATCGACAAATCAATGATTTTTTCCCTAACGAGATTGGAACATGCATTATATTGTGGTCATAGAACTTGGTAATATAGTTAAGCCCTTGGTTATGAGCTTAAACATAGGGTGATTATAATAATGTCTCGAGGTTGTACTTCATAATGAGTTCTCCCGTTTAGCGGTCCAGGGATTTTGTGATGTACAGAAGGAGAAAACTATCAAATCCCGAAGCTCCAAAGAGTGGAGTAAATCCTCATCATTGATTGGGAGAGGACATGTGATAGTAGATCCTATGGTCCAAAGGCATGGCACTCCAGAGGATTCAAAGCATAAGAAGTTGGGATTGAGGACTCCCAAATGCCCAAAGGTCAGAGTTCATCTCAACCATTGATTACAGTGGACAAATGGCATCAGATTCCAAGGTCTAGAGACTTGGTACTTCAGAGGAATTGAGTTGGAAATGGATTTGTGTCGAGAGCTCTTGAATTTCAGAGTCAATATCGACTGTTGATCGGGAGGTGATACGTGGTAGAAGGAGAGGACCTCCAGTAATTCATCACTCTGGGATATCTGTGGAGAGGTTCTTTGGAAATCCCCGAAGCTCGGAGAGCAGATTAAATCCTAGCCATTGATCAGGAGAGGATATGTGGCAATAGATCTTGCAGTCTGGAGACTTGGCACTCTGAAAGGATTAAGAGTGTGAATTGTTTGGAACTCCCGAAGCTGGAGTCCCAGAGTTAATCGTGGTCATTGGTTAACGAGAAGGCTTGTTCTATTGATTTGTTGTTTGTGAGTTCACCAATTCCGAAATTTGGGAGGTAATGCAAGATGAAGCCTCATAAATCCTGAAGCCTGGAGTCCCCATTCTCTAAGTATCCAAAGTGAGAAGATATGGAGGGTCAGTCTGGGAGTTGCGAGTTCAACGTTCAGGAAAATTAAATGTGGAATTTGAGAGAACCTGTGAAGTTATAGAGCCCCGAAGTTCCCTAGGTTCTGGTTAAGCACCTATTATTTAGCATTTGGTCATAGCCCTTGGTCACATGAGATTGGGGTCCAAATAAAAGGGGCTTATGCTCGAAAACTGAGTTAAAGAAACAAAATAAAAGGGCTTAGGAAGGAATCACATGGGGTTTTGATTGTAAAAACCTACATCAAAAGTGCTAAAGAAGATCTGTGAACCCCATGACTGCATCCAACAAAGGTCCAATAGCTATTTTGGCTCTGGAGAATAATTGCACAGGGATTTCATTATTGAAAGAACAATTCTCAATTGTTCATAACTTGTTTCTCAGAAATTAGAGTTGAGCAAGGAAGTAGTCAATGAAAAGGTCTTGGAAAGAGGGTTCTAGGTATTCCATCATAATTGAGGATTGATTGAATCTGAATGAGAAACAGGTCATAATCCCTGTGTATATTATTGTAAGCATTAGAGGAAAAAAGAGGCGGCCAATTCAATGCTAACCAGGCAAATATATTGGAAGTGGCCAAAAGAATGTTAATCAAGATAGTAGAATGAGGAGCGCAACCTGCTGATTTAATACAGAAAGAAGGAAGGCCTAAGATCCTATGTAGTTATATGTAAACAAATATCAGTCCTACAAATTGGAGGAAACAACTCCCTTATTGCTAACAAAGTGTGGAGTGGAAGCATGGTATGAAGGTCATCAAATATGGCATGTCATAAGGAAATCAGATGGGTCAAGACAAGAGAAAGTAATAATTCAGTAAGCTAATCCAAGTGTTGATATGATCAGCCATGGAAAGACTAAATCAAGTGCCTCAAGAAAGAATTTGGTGTAAGATGACCAAGGTTACTCAGAGAATGTGACTGGAAATATAACTCGGTCATGTAGGAGCTGGATCAGAGGAATCCAAGTAATAATGGAATGATGAAAGTTAATATCGACATATTATGTGGTTGCAAGTATGTAAAGTAGGCAAGGAAAGATCCTTAGCTGGAGTCAATTCCTAGAAGAAGAGATCATGAGGTAGATATCAAGCTAATAGGAATGCAAGATAGTGCTCCAGGAGGGACAACAAATAGTAGAGTATTTTTTATTCATTCTGAAAGTATTGAAGATATTTCCACAATAGCATGGAGATGTCAAAGCCAAGAAAAAAAAAAAAAAAAAGAATCTCTGTAGAGAATCAATAATGAACCATGAAGAAGAAAAGGGTTCTATGCATGTTTTTGAATGCAAAGGAGATGGTTTTTGATAAGAATCCATCTTAAGAGGCATAGATCCATGAGTGACATTCCCAGAGGTGGGAGGTATCACTTGAAATTACAATGGTAAATTAAAATTAGTGTTGAGTACTTTTAATTAATTTTGTGCAGCTAGTGAAGGAAGCATATGTGACTCCTTAGAGTATGATAGAAACTGTCTATTCAAGCCAAGTTTGATACTATTTGGAAAGGAGAATAGAAGGGTACAAGAAACATCAAGTACTAAAGCATTCATCCAGGAAGGAGATGAAGTAGTTCAGTCTAAAAAGTAACTGGATGTTGAAGACCCAAAGTCTATAAGACAGTATGTTTGGAATTGTAACTCGTCCAAGTATGAGTTGGATTAGTTAGATCTAGGAAATACATGAAATATGAAGGTTGATATTAGCTTAGCATTTGGCTAGAAATGCAAGGGCAACCAAGAGTGATTTCGCTTGAAAATGCTCAGGTCAAAAATAATCTTGTACAATTATTCCAGTGTGAGCACAAGAAGATTCAAGAATCCGTGAAGGATTGGAGACTTATAGCATCAACAAGAAAAGTGTTACAGGGAGATAGAAGTTGCTACAATTTATGTGGTGGAAAGTATGTTATGGCTAGTTAGGACAACCATAAAGAGAACATGTTTTCATTTTTGCAAGTATTGTTGATGATGTCGTTGCAAATGGAAGGAAGAAACAAAATCTAAAATGGTGGTTATAATTCTAATAAAGAGGCATGAAAGATTCTATTGTCATAAGCTAATCAAGTAGCATCAAATTTTTTTAATGGAAGATATGCAGGTAAGCATTTCTCTTTTGAAATTATGTTTCATAATTTCCAAAGGGAAATTCAAGTGAGAATTTCCCATATTGAATTCTTATAATATCCAGTATGGTATTGTTTGAGTGCATTAATAGGAATGAGATACCACTAGGTGTGGTAAAGGATAGAGGCATGTTATAGTTATCAAAGATTCTTAGATTTTGAATGCATAGATTGACATAGTAGAATATCATGTTAATTTGGTTATGAGGTAATAACCAAAGAAATAAAAGATAAGAACTTGTTATAGGAATGATTCCAGGGAATCTATTCATGCATGAGACCAAGACATGGTTGGATATGACAAATTATCGATATGGAAAGGTTATATACCACACAAATACCCAAAATCTTCCTATATTTAAATAAAACTTGGACTGCAACCTTTTTTATAGCACTAATGCACACCACAAAATTATATTCTTGGTGTAGTGTTTGGGTCGGAAAGGAAGGCATCCAAATAATCAAGAAGACAATGGGAAGTGTGTGGAGAATGTGTCAAGACATTGGTCAGATTTCCAATTTATGGATGGTGAGATACATGACTTAGATAAGGATCATTCTGAAAATCAATGAAAAGGTGCATTGAATAGATATACATTGAGAGTTGCACTCAGGCCTAGTAAGTGGCATAGTTTCACTCATACATGATAGAATTGTATACTTAAATGCAATTGTTGAATTCGTTTTGTGAGTGCATGCATATATATATTATTGCATGGAAATAAATATACTAACAACTAAAATGTTGCTAACTCATGGAGTTGAGAACATTTCGAGAGTTGTTAGGGAATTGCAATAGGAAATTTGCAAGTCAATTAGTCACATAAGCATTAACTACAAGAAAACATTTATGTTCAGAAAAATAAGTAATGAACTTAGTGATATTAATGAGGAACATGTGTATGTATATAATGATAGTTCATTTTATCTAATAAATTTTTTTGATAATTGTGATTGAATTGATCAGTGTAGACAATTCTAATATCATGTTATAATGTTTTTTTGGTACAGATTGCAATGAGAGTATGATGTACATGAAATACTGAAATTTCTTTGGTTGAATGCAAGATATAATCATTACAAGAAAAATGGTATTCAACATGGTCCTTGCTGAAATCCAGAAGGAAGATTGCATTCTATTATTGCAACAAAAATAAAAAACAATTATGAAATAGAATTTCATATTTTGGTGAAAATTTGAATTCCTTATGAAATTACTTTGATTTGTAAAATGGAATGTTATAATGCTCTCTCATGAAAATTGTATGATACAGATGAGAAAATATTGATTAAAGTTGGAATGTTGATTTCAAAGAGTATCTTTGGGGAAGATGGTGATTGGAGACAATCGATATTACCCTGCGGATCCCAAGTGGATATGGGTGTGTGTACACTTCTCCTTGGATTTCCTTGGTGAAGGATAGAGCCCTTGAGGGAGAAGTGTGGGGATAAGTTCCCCGGTATGAGGCTTGGAGGGTATCTGGAGACCTCTTAGGGTAGTTGGAACTCCTAGAGCCAAGGTGCTCTAAGAATTTTTGTCTGGCTTGTGTTGGAGCCACAAGGGGTAGGGGTGCAACTAAAGTACTATTGGGAAAAGAAGGAGCACACTACTTGGGTTGTACAGGCATGTGGGGAATGAGAGACCATTGGTTGGAGTGTTGTTGAGGTTTGGTGCCTTGGCCTAGACCATGTTGGTATTAATTGTCGACCGTGGTTATCTTGGGAATCCATTTCCCTAGTGGAGTCATATCCATACTCAAGGATGATACGCTGCTGAGAATTTATTAGCGGTGAGATCTAAAGTTGGGTGGAACGTCGAGAATCTGCAGCCAGTCGGTGCTTTCAATGAGGTTTAATTGAAGCATGTAATAAAGAATAATGAGTTGAATTCCTTTACTAAAGAATCTCTATGGAATAAAGAAAATGAATTCCAGCTACATTATAAATACATAAAATGGTGCTTGAAATCCGAGCACCAGATGGATAACAAGCTTCCAATATCTAAATCTTGGATTTTTTTGAATATTTTTGAAAATCATGATGGTAAGATGTAAACAAGTTTCACTGAGGACAATGCAAAAATAATGGGAGGGGATTGTAATATCCTAAGATTGAACCCCAGTTGTAATTCTAAATGTAACATATGTTATAGGCTAGTGAGCCAAGTTAAAATAACCTATGAGGCTTATATGATGATTAGGCCAGAGAGCCTAGATGTTAAAGGCCAATGATCCTATTTTTGTATATGTAAATACTCATATCAATAATATAAATACATTGTTGCGTGTAGACCAACCACGAAGAAAGAGTTATGGGGGACTAAGCTCCACTAGGTAGGGAAATGGATGGGGCCATGAGACTAGGGAAAGGGCTAAGCTTGAGGTCTTATCTCTATGGGAATAATATTATATTATTATTTCTTAAATACTAAGGTTGGACATAACCTATGTTATTTGAAGTTCTTGTGGGAAGGGAATGAATATTAAGTGGAGCTCATGCAACTTCATGAGGACAAGTGTATGATTAGGGACATGTAGTTATATTTAGAAAAAGAATCCTTGGGGGTTCTCCACCATTCTTTCCTTTCTTCCCATGCATGCACACACTCACAAGTGAAGCCATGACCTCCATTGTTGACCTCTAAAACATGCACGCAACTCTAGAACCTGCAACTATACCTTGAGTTATCCCTTGCATTTCCTGGAAAGATCAACACATCTGTATCTTCCTGAGCCCGTTTTGTGTTCGAACGGTTGGTTGTTGTTGCCAACATAGTTTCTATATTGAATGTGTCTTGTTTCCCTTGTCTTCATCCATACCGATTCTTACTGCCCCTATCACCTTGTTGGTTTCTAACGAGATGGATTGAAGAAGTGAGTTGTCATGCCTGTGAGAAACTTTCTTCAGGTGAGAGAGGTTGTTAGAGATGTTATTTCTGCTAGAGGGAGCCTAGCAGTAGCTATAAGCACTCTGAGAATTCATGTATGAATTGTTGTTGAAACCCTGGAAGGGAAGTGGAGCAATCGATGGACTATTGAACAATGAAGGCGTATACTTCCTGGGGTGGGACAAGCATGTGGGGAATGAGAGGTTGTGTTATTTGTGCATAAGTTGGCTCTTGTAGGGAATCCTTCTTGGTGGATTGTGTAGCATCCCATTGTCTCATCCTATCTTACAAATTCCTTTACCTAGGTGGAGTTTAGTCCTAGCTCGGGGGTGACCCACTGCTGAGAGTGATGAATGGCATGATCTATGGCTGGGAGGTTCATGGAAGGTCTGCATACAGTTGGTAGTCATATATAAAAGATAAGTACCATTTCTATGTTCATTTACATGTTGTGTATGTGTATGTGTTTTATATTTATGTGTTTAGCATGTATATGATGTACGTATAACATTTGTTGTTATTTCCACATTTATCTGTATATTAGCAGAATGTAAGTGTCTGTTAAGTTATATATGTATGATTTTCCGCAAGATTTTTGATGTGCCATAGCCCAATAGGTCTATGGCTAGGTATGTCATGTTTTGGTTTTTCAGAAGCTTGAACAAAGCAGAATTTTAGTGGTTTTTCCCAGATTTGGTAGCCCGAGTATGCTACAAATTGGTATCAAAGCTTGATTTCGGCAATTGGGTGGTAGTATGCCTTGTCTTAGGTCGCTGGGGGTGTTAGAAATTGGTATCAGATCTTGATTTCAACAGTTGGGTGGTAGAATACCCCGCCTTGGGTGGATGGGAGCGTTACAGTTCTCATGTTCTATTCTCTTTTCAGAAGTTGTAAATATTCCATGTAGCTTGTCCATGCTCATCGTATCAAGATATGTTATTTTTTCTAGAGATGATATCTTAGGATCAAATCTCATTGGAAGAGATCTTAGTAGCTTTTAAACAATCATATATTATTCAAATTATTCTCCCAATCCTTTAATCAAATTCATTGTTTTATCCATATGGATGTCGATGGCCTCCCACCTATTCGAATTGGTACATTTTGGCAGTTTTCCAGGTTGGCATTTTTTTTTTCCTAGTTTTTAGGTCCCTGACTCGTGGGTCTATTTTGAGGCCCTAAACAACGTTTTTAGGGCTTACCACAGGCAAAACTGAAATATGTGTAGTCCTCAGATAGACCTCAAATAGACCTTCCCAACGGGCTATCGTGCACCTAAAATGGAGATTGTATGTAAAAGTTACGACCACGAGAAGTTGATGTACTAACATACCTAAACGGGACCCACATGAATTTTGTCGCTTCATCTCCTAGGGTTTAGTTTTTGGATGTCTAGGGTTTTTGACATTCCCGTTTATTGTAGAAATGTCTTCAGAGCCTCATTGTAATCATCTTCTTGTGAATGAGCATAATTGTCACATCTCTTCTCAGAGATAAGCCGCCAACATTCCAACAAGCTTGTTTTTCGCTGCATTTTATAGTTTCATCTTATTTCCTTATTGAATAGAAAACCAGTTTGACTGCATCTCCGTTATTTTTTGTTACACATATTTTAATAATATGTATTCATTTTGTTCTACTCATAAAATCCAGATCATTGTTTCATCAACTCATAAAAGGTAAGATGCAATGTATTCATATTCCTTCATTTTCAATTATTCAAATTAACCTTTGTAAGTCTCAAACTTGGTCACCTTAAATTTGGCATCTCCTTCATAAAAGTTATGAAGTTTTTCCCAAATCTCCTTTGCAGAATCACAATGAATAACCTTGGCATATATTGAATCAACCAGGTCATTCAAGAAAGCATTTTATCCCTTGTATTGTTTTGAATGAGTTTCTTTCCATTGTTATATGATGGGGGAGTAGAAATCTCTTCGTATTCATCTACTATTGATTTCCAAAAATCAAATCCTTGTGGTTGTGCATATGTTTTCATCCTTCTACTCTAGAAAACATAGTTATGTCCATCAAACTATGGTACTCCAATCTTAGCATACTCCATGGTATTTATTCCAGTGGTTAGACTGTTTTCTTGAATGACTGACTCTGATACCAATTATTGGAATACTGAGAGGGGAGGTGAATGAGTATTAGCACTTTTTACCACTTTCATTCACAATATATAAAATTCAACTTTGTAAAAAATATTCAATAGTTTATCACTTATTAATTCAATTCATTATTGCATCATAAATAGTGTCATTCATCAGAGCATAATAAACAACCACAGATAAATAGTACACCATAATTTATGTGGAAACCCAAATGGGAGAAAACCACAAAATGATTTCTTATATATATCAAGAATACATTCATAACAAGCACAAACTTCCCAATTCTCTAGCACCAATTGGAAGGAGGCTCTAACCCCCTATTTACAGGATGTAACTTGAAGGAAGCTAAAACTCTCTGAATTCTCCAACTGCATCTAGAAGGAGGCCTTGACCCCTTAGTTTACAAGCTCCAACCTGAAAGAAGCTACAACACCATGTATTCTCCAACTCCAACTGGAAGGAGGCTATGACCCTCTAATTTCTAGGCTCCAACCTGAAGGAAGCTCCAACTCCCTGTATTCTCTAGAACCAAGCGGAAAGAGGCTACAACCCTCTTTTCTTTCCTCATCCTGCCACCCTAAAATATAAGTGTACACTCAACCTGTCACTACCACTAATACTATCATTGATCAACCTGTCATTATCACATCAACCTGTCACTATCACATCAACTTGTCATTGTCAACATTTCACATCAACTTGTAACTGATGATCAACCAATCATCAAACCTGTCATTTTCCTTGTCATTGTCTCTATTACTCTCTCTATAACTATCTTTGTCATTAATATAGCATCATCAACCAATTATAATCAAATCCACTCACATGGATACAAAAATAATCACCATACCATTTACATCAACCATGTACAAGCACCTGTACCATACCATGTACCAAAACCTGTACCATACCATGTACATCAACCATGTACCACAACATGTACCATACCACATACATCAACTATGTACAACAACCTGTACCATATCATGTACATCAACCATGTACCAGAACTTGTATGATACCATGTACATCAACCATGTACCATACCATGCATCAACAATGTACCATACCATGCATCAACAATGTACCATACCATCTACATCAACCATGTACCAGAACCTATACCATACCATGTATCAACCATGTACCAAGATACATACCAAATGTAGGCATTATAACATCAATTATGAGCAACCAACTATATAGCTCAATCATATACAAAAACCATGTACCGTGTACCAAAGCATCAATTCTTTACAAAAATAGTACCATATCATCAATGATGTGCCTCAACCATGCACCAAAGAATGTGCCTCATACATATGCCACCATATACCAAATATATGCCTCATCCATGTACCAAAATCACCAAGCATGCATTAAGAATGTACTAGCATCACTAATGCATGTACCTCAAACATGTGTCGTAACCTCCTCAAGAAGTTCCTCAAGCATTTGATAACATCACCATAACACCAAATACCAAAATAGTCAAAATGTACTTCTAACAATGTATCATATCATAAAAAATATGTACCATATCATGCACCATAAACATAACCATCAACAACATATCCCTCAAGCATGTACCATAAACATAACCATCAATAACACATATAAAACATACCTCTAATCCTGTAGTAGACTTGATAAACAAGATTACAGGCCTGTGGCTTTTTCTTAGCCTCAACAACCTGGTATTAGCATCTTCCCAAAATTCATCTCATACTTGTGGGAGTAATACCTGTCAAAAGGAAGGGCCTCATGGGATGAGCACCATACAACCCATGGGGATGCCTCGTGGGACACTAGTGACCTGACCCATGGGGGTCAACCAAACTAGGGTTTTTCAGAAACTCTTTCTGTCCTCTGCAACTCTACGACTTCGAACTTCACACTTCCTTCAATGTTTCAAACTCACTAACGTAGACTCTGTTGGAAGATTGGTTGTTGTCATTGATGTCAACCCTAGTCATGGGTTTTGGACCACAAGATTGATGAAGTTATTTGGACATGAAGGAAAATGCACATGCAGCTACAATGCACATGCAGCTACAACACCCATGGATAGATAGTATACATCATGTTGTTTCTGGTGGTATGTGGCACGTCACTTGGATCCTCATGGTTGAGGAGAAATGAATTTTTGAAGATGACAAAGTGAATTGTACATGTAGGCCCTGAAGATAATTAAAGAAAAGAATTACAAAATAAGAAAGTGCCAGGTCGGCCCTAATGTTAAAAGGAAGTGACATAAATGGTATAAATAAACATCATTATACA
>SNQJ01S0071911.1:38147-61617 GCA_010110895.2 Picea sitchensis | reverse complement strand
TTCATAACCCAAATCACCAAAACTGTTATAATTTTTGTCAAATGCCTCACGAGGATTTCTGGGATAATTTTATTCATAATGATTCTTGGGATTTTCATATCTACTTTTGTTCCAAGTGTTTCTACCCTTTGCATAGGCTCTACAATTTATGGATTTATGCCCAAAATTATTGCAAGAATAACACAAGCCATGAAAAATATTTTGGTACCTGTGTGTGGGTGGTCTTCTAGTTGGTATTGTTATTCTGAAATCATGATCTTCTTCTTCGGTATTCTTCATTGGTAGTTGTTGATTCCATGTTCCTATGAATGCACAATCTTCTTCTTGATTTTTCTTTATTTTTGGTTTATGTATGTCCTCCTTTAGAGGCTTGCATTCTTCTTTCTTGATGGAACCTGTTAGTCTCTAATTTTGTCTTGGTTTAGTGAGGAACCTTTTTCCTAAACCCTCCTTACCCATCCCTCATTTTCCGTTTTCAGCTGTTTTCTATTTTTAGATTTTGGATGTTTCATGGTTTGCATTATAATCTTTGATGATTTATTTAAGTTTGAATATGAAAAACATTGTTTAAACTGGAAGTGTCTCCTTTTATGCCGTTGGAATTTTCAAATTTCAAGTTGTCAAACGCGCTACAGGAATAAGCCTATTCCCGTAGCGCCAAATAATCATGCCATAACTTGCACCTGCTATCTCGATTTAGTTATGATGACAAGATTCATGAGTTAAGAGTTCGTGTGTTCCCACAAAAATTTGGCAATCATTTCTAAATCCAACAGGTTCATAACATAATTGCTATGCATGCGCGCAGGGTTCATTTCAAAATCACATGTTGTTTAATGATTATTTTATGTGACCGGTTCGAGTTGTTTTAATTCAGCCTTACAGGGAGAAATACAGGTATTCATTCAAAGCAACAGAGTATACCAACAATTGCAGGTATTAAATTTGGAACCCGGGGACGACGGTTGTAGAATTGATTTTAATGGTGCCAAAGAGGAGTGGTCAAGTTGCCAGAATCAAACCAGAAGGTGCCAAACTTCTTGAAGCCTACCCTCAAATGGCCCAAAGATTTAGAGACGCCAGGTGGTTTGAGTTTCTCACCACATTTCAAGGTTATGACGAGCAGGTTTCAATGGAATTTTCTTTTAACTTCGATGGTCACGAGGTTGAAATCGGTAAAATGTTGATGCTGGTGACAGAGAAAACTATAGACAAGGCTTGTAGGCTCGTGGCTGGAGGGGAAAGATGGTGGAAGAAGGAGCACGTGGTTACCGAATTTGTAAATCAATTCCTCCTTCCAAATAAGCATAATCTAGATTGGAGAAGGGGCATACCTCGCAACTGGGTTCGACCCAAATGGCACACTGTTCTGGTGGTGATTCACAGATACATCACCTGCGAAGGGAGGTTTTTGTTGGTCTACATCTACCATATCAGAATACTGATGCATCTAAACGGTGACTACCCTTTAAATCTTCCTTATTTCCTTCTTAAAAGTTTGACAAAAATGTCCAAGAAAGTGCAGTCAATTTCCACTAATGCCAAAGGCAGTTTGTTCCATCAAGTTCTGATTAAAACCCTAGTCATGTCTGCCCTGAATGAATTATAGAAGCCCTAGAATTGGCTCACGGAATCCTTAAAACCTAGCACTCAATCCAATAAGTCGAAAAAGGGCAGAGGGAGGAAAACTGTTAAACAAAGTCGAGATATTTCTGATGAAAACCCTGTGAAAGATGAATCTTCTGATATCAAGGTAACTAAGAAGAGAAGAATTAAGAGACCTAGATGGGAGCCTGAAATTGAAATGCTTCCTGAGGAAGATGTCAAAGGAGAGACAGAGTCAGATAATGATCTCATTGCTCAAACTACAGTCAAGTCTGAAATTCCATCGACCAACAAAAGGAACATTGCAATCAAAGGAAAAAGGAATAAAGGTACGTGTGTATCACAAAAACCTCAGAGAAATTCAACTGGCAATTAAATAAGAAAACACCATAATCATAGAAGATGATTCTAAGGATGTTGAAGTAAGCACCAGGAAAAGAGAAAAAAAGACTCCATTTCCCAAGAAATCTGTCAGCAAAAGAAAGGGAAAACTTACACCACCTACAGGCCCTGTAACAAGAGATTCAACTAGATTAACTAAGGCTAAAGAGATGGCTAAAGACATCAGTGAATTCCCTGAAGAAAAATAGGATTTCTTGGAAGACTCAGATTGCTTACCAGATTTACCTAGAGCTATGGATTCATCAAGTTCTGAAGAAGAACATAGTTCAGAATTAATCTCAAAATACCAGGTTAAAGCCAAGGAACCTAGTGTTACTTTAAATCTGAATGAAACTTCACCCTCTGAAGATTGTTCAGGATTCAGGTTCGAGAGAAGAACTGATAAGGAAAATATTAAAGAATTTCAGAAAACCATAAAGCAATTAAAGAAGGAAAAGATGCAGATAGAACAGTGGAATGCTCGCCAGCAAGAAAGAATTCAAAGTCTTAAAAATAAGAAGAAGGAGCAAAGGGCATTGCTTAAGGAACTCAGGGAAATCAATTTCATACTTTATTGGCACAATGTTGTGTTAACCACGAAGCTCAAGCAGAAAAACGCCAAAGCCACTGCTGTGATTTTATCCTAAAGGTAACATGAAGATTGGTTATAATTTTGTTTAAAGGTTCTCTAGGAGATATGGCAAATAATTACTCGTTTTGATCAAGGAGATGCTAAGACTTCGATCTGCTTTACAGAGTCAAACAAAATCCCTATTTTGTAGAGTCAAATGTAATGCTGGCAATATTTGTTATATCAAACTATTGAGCTGTGGACTATTTTGGAAGTAGAAGCTCATTTTGAGTGAAATAATTTAGGATCTTGATACTTTTTGATTCTAGTCATTTAAAGTTGTTCTAGATAATAGGATCTGGAAGTTTTATAGATAGTTTAAATAGACAGAAGACATACCATATGGTGGTAAAAAATTTGGAGATCTAGAGAAACATTTTGTGGAGATTATTGTAAAAGGCATGTATGTTCAATTGACACTTAATAGAAAAGGCATATGGATGGTTAGACCTTCTTTTTTATACTCTGTTATTTCATTTTTCATGCTTGAATTTATTATTCAAATTGCGATGCTTTTGGTTCTTGAATGTTAATTTATACAGTGAATATTTTGCTGTAGAGATAATCTTTCAAGTAATGATTTCAAGCTGATACCCCTGTTTCTTTATAATATATTGAAACTAAACTTTGTGAAATTGACAAATTGAAGATTTCACTTTCCTTTTTCTTGAATTGGTTTACTCCATCTATGTACCTACCTATTATTCAGCTAATTGGATATGCAATGTTTTAATCTTGATTTTCATGCCATGCTGTCAACTTGACCCAGTTTTCAACCATTATACCAAAACCAAATCATAAAACCCTCAAAAAAAATTTGCAATAAAATCAATGATGCCCTAGCTTGCCCTTACCAGTCAAGTGCAACTTTAGGGACTAAAATTTTTTGCGTCGTTGCCGGGGATCAAAGAAACGAAGATAACTTCCCTGGGGAAATGACAAGTTTAGATTCAGATCTTGATGGTGAACAAGATTTTGGACAATTTCTAAAGACTGTGATTATTCACTTGGTGACTCCTCTGTAGTAATTCTGGCTCCTAAGAAAGAAGGGAAAGGACCTAAAATTCCAAAACATCCTCCACCATCAAATAAGAGACCAGTAACAAGGAAAAATCCAGATCCCGAACCTGTAGCAATAGTGCCAAATCTTGAGAAAATATTAAGAAATCCTAAAGTTCTTCCTAGTCAATCTTCACATTCAAAAGGGAAATTATCTTCAGAAAATTCTCAGGCAGAATCTTCTGAAATCATTAAAACCCAAGCAAATGAAGATTTGAAACCCGAAAGTGAAATTAAGCCTGTTGGTGAGTCTGATACAATTTCATTCCCAACAAATGTTTCAGAATTAAGTTCTGAACAAAGGAAGTTGCTTATTGAACTTATTAAACAGGAATATCCATACTTGTTGTCTGAAACTGGAGATTTGAGAGTTCCCAGCACAAGTGTTAAGAGTGAAACAAAGACTTCTTCGTCATCTTGTGAATCTTTCTCATTTGAAGATTTCGGAACACATTATTTTTATTTTGATAATCCTCTGTTTCTCAGTCCATTAGTTGATCATAGTCCAGAAGAGAAATCTCCATCTATTGAAAGACAAGGTTCAGGGACAATACATATAAGTTGTAAAACACAAGGGATTGTTTCACCCACAACATCACCATTCTTGCTTACCCCCCAAGCTCTAAACACAACTAATATGGCCGCAAACAGAATGGACCAAATAGTTGCAGCTAGGTATGCTCCCCTGGTACTTCCTCAAGTCATGTATGCTTTTCCACCAAATGATTATATGATATATTTGCCCAGATTTAATGGAGAAGGATCAGTTACTGCTGAAGAGCATTTGAGTTCTTTTTATAGTTTTGCAGACAATTTTAATGTTGAGCATGTTGATGTATGGATGAGATTATTCATACAAAGTTTAGATGGGGAAGCGAGAAAGTGGTTCAGCAGTTTTCCTACTAACTCAATAGCTGATATTGTAGCTTTAGATGAGGCCTTTATCAATCGATGGGCAGATAAAAAAGATTTTCAGTATTACCTTACTGAATTTGGTGCTTTAAGGAGGAAACAAGGAGAATCAATTCCTAATTTTACCAAAAGGTTCAACCTGATGTACGGTAAAATTCTAGAGGAGATAAAATCTTCAGAGGCATCAGCTAAAATCACTTTTTCCAATGATTTCGATGCTAAATTTTCCTTATTGCTTAGGGAAAGAAGAGCCACTACCCTCAGCCTAATGCAATATGCAGCTATTGAGGTGGAATCAAACATATTAGCAATAGACAAATTAAAATCCAGAAGTGACAGAGATAGAAAAAAGCAAAAAGAAGAGATGCCTTCATATTCTAATTCAACATCCGATATTAAAATGGATGAAATGACTAAGATGTTGAAAATGTTGACATCTGAGATGGAAAGGTTGAAGATGGAACAAAAATAACCCAATAGACCTGCAGAGGAGGGCGGTTATATAAATCCAAATCAATTCAGGAGATCAAACAATGTACCCCAGATTTTACCAAGAGAAAGAAAAAATCAAGATGACCAAAATGTGTTACCTCCTTTTCAGAATAATGCAGTAGATGAGGAGGAAGATAATGATGGTACAGAAGAAGACTCTGTAGTTCATTTGACTGATTCTGAATCATCTCCTTTACATGTAACACAACAAGAATATGAAGATACTTTGATTTCAAATCAGTTTGAGGAAGGGGATGGAGAGGAGATTGTCTAGCATGAACCTACAGGGAAAAGATACAATCTCAGATCTGGTTCCCAAGCACCTAAAGTAGATATACCTATTTCTATAAAGAAATCCAGTACTTCAGGTAAGACAGGGGCAATCAAAGGTGTTCCTAATGTTCAAGCTGATCATTCATTGAAGCAACCTGTCAAAGATAACCTTGTTGATATAAGGGAACCAGATAAAAATGTCTTTGCTTTCAATATCGAACATGAAATCAACAAAATCAAGATTCCAGTACCATTATTAGAACTTCTGAAAATAGAACCATTCAAAAAAACCGTCCTTAAGGCTCTAGAAGCTCCAGCTCATGTCACCTTCTCAGATACAGTCAACCTTGAAGATGAAAACCCTGCTATTACTATTGGACCTCACATTGAAGACAAAATTGATGCCTCTCCACCTTTTTACATTTCACTAAATATCCATGACAAGATACTGCATAATTGCTTAATGGATTCTGGTGCTTCGCATATTGTCATGCCTAAGGTGGTGATGGAAGAATTAGGGTTAGACATTACTATACCATATCATGATCTATATTCTTTTGATTCCAAGAAAGTCAAATGTCTTGGGCTCATGAAATATGTGGTTGTAACTCTTTCCCAATTACCTATGAAGAGTGTGGTGTTAGATGTTATCGTGGCTGACATACCACCAAAATTTGGGATGCTTCTTTCAAGATCTTGGGCTAAAAAGGTAGGTGGCACTTTGCAGATGGACCTAAGCTATGCAACCATACCTGTTTTTGGTGCCGAACAATAGAGATTATATAGAGAAATCAGACTGGCTTATTTGGTAAGTGATCATGATAATCCCACTAATCACCCTATATATGTTGTAGAAGATGACCTGGGTTCTTCTATTTTTCATATGGATGAGAAAATGGTAGAGGTATCAGTCAGAAAGTCAATAACTACAGTAGGAGATAGTGAAGACCATTTTGTTTGGAAAATGTATTTTGATGGGGCTTGTTCTAAAGAAGGTTTTGGAGCTGGTATTGTCTTCATTTCCCCTACCAAGGAGGTTATTCCAATGTCATATAAACTTGAATTTGACACCACTAATAACATCAGTGAGTATGAAGCTTTGTTGTTAGGTTTGAAAGCTGCAAGAGACATGGGAATAAATAAGTTGTCAGTTTTTGGAGATTCTGAACTTATTGTTCATCAAGTTAGAAACATATATCAAACCAAACAACAAAGATTGAAACAATACAGAAATGAGGTGTGGGATTATGTGGATAATTTCTTCTTGGCATTCAATATTACTTTTGTTCACAAAGATTTAAATTAGCAGGATGATTCTTTGGCATTTGCAGCAAGCAATTTTAAAACTCTGATGTTTCCTAATCTAAAGTTTCAAATTGAAGTTAGACACAGACCTTCAATTCCAGATAATATAAAACATTGGTAGGTATTTAAAGATGATGAAGAAATTCAGAGATTTATGAAAACGATTGAAGAGTTTTCTAATATTTTAATTGATCAAGATGATGAAGATGCAGAAGCAGAAATACACACTGCAGAAATTCTTCAAGATACTATTACTCGTCACAAGATCATCGAATTGAAGAAAAACCATTTGCCTAAAGGTTTGGTTCCATTAGAAAGGATGTTCGATCATAATGACGTCTCCAAGAAAGATGCTATCCAAACAAAAGAAACAGAGGTGGAAGACCGTGACATTAGTTCAAATGCAAATCCCAGGTTGGTAAAAGTATCCAGGAAACTATCAAAAAAGCATAAGGAAGAATATATCGAATTAATGAAACAATATTCAGATATATTCGCCTGGTCTTATGAAGATCTGAAAGTGTTTGATACAAAAATTATTCAGCATAAAATCCCTTTGAAACCTGGATCAAAACCTGTAAAATAAAAATTCAGAAAATTCAATCCTTTACGGTTACCAATAATAGAAAAGGAGTTGAAGAGGTTGCTAGAATAAAAAATCATAGTGACACTAAGATACTCAGAATGGGTAGCAAACCTAGTGCCCGTCAGGAAAAATAACGGAGAGATAAGGCTCTGTGTAGACTTTCAGAATCTGAACAGGTGTTCTCTGAAAGACAATTATCCATTACCAAAAATGGATTATATCTTACAAAAGGTTGTTGGCACAAAGAGAATTTATATGCTAGATGGATATTCAAGGTACAATCAAATATCAGTAATGGAAGAAGACAAAAAGAAAACAGCTTTTACCACTCCTTGGGGCACCTTTATGTATGAAAAGATGCCTTTTGGGTTGATGAACGCTGGAGCTACATTTCAAAGAGCTATGGATATAGCTTTCATTGGTGAGAAAGACAGGTTTGTGGTGATTTACCTTGACGACATCACTGTATTTTCAGCATCAGATGAAGAACATTTACAACATTTAAAGCAGACCTTTGAGAAATGCAGGAAGTACGACATATCACTCAATCCCAAAAAATCACATTTTTCCATGGAGGAAGGTAAGCTTCTTGGACACATTGTTTCGCCTGAAGGAATTAAAATAGATCCAGAAAGAGTAAAGGCTATTCAGCTAATCGATATTCCAAGAAATAAAAAGTCCATTCATTCCTTCATTGGTAAGATTAATTTTTTAAGGAGGTTCATACCTAACTTTGCAGAGATTGTCAAATAAATCACTGACATATTGAAAAAGGATGCAAAAATTAAGTGGATACCGGAGGCAAACGAATCCTTCGAAAATATCAAACAGGCTATTGTTCAGGCACCTGTTCTAATTAGCCCAGATTTTTCTAAAGAATTCATGATTTTTTCATTTGCATCAGAAAATACCATAGCCATTGTTCTTCTGCAAAGAAATGAACAAGGTCACGATCAACCTATCTCCTTCTTTAGAAAAACCCTCAGGGATTCTGAATTTAAGTACGATCTAATAGAAAAACAGGCTTATGCCTTGGTGAAGGCTTAAAAATCTTTTAGAGTGTATATTCTTCAATAAAAAATTATTGCTTATGTCCCAAGCAGTGCAGTCAAAGAAATATTGGTTCAGCCTGATTGTGAAGGTAAGAGGGGGAAATGGATAACCAAAATCTTGGAATACGATCTCACCATAAAGCCTACCCAGTTGATAAAGGGACAAGGCCTCACCAAATTAATGACGGAATCCAATTACAAAGAAATTGGATTATACCATCTTTCAGATCTGACATAGGACTCTTCTGTTTAGAATGAAGAAATTGATTTACAAATAAACACCAAGTATGTTTCTTCAGAATGGTATAAAGACATCGTATTTTTCTTCCTGAATTTTCAATCTCCTCCAGAATTGGATAAATCAAAATACAGATCATTAAAGTTGAGAGCTGTAAAATATTGTATTGTTGATCAGACCCTGTTTTGGAAAGATCCCAACTGTTTTCTGTTGAGATGTGTGGACGAAAAGGAGGATAAACAAATCTTTCAAGATCTGCATCATTGTGTCTGCAGAGGTCATCATCATTGGAAGGCTACTGCCTTCAAAATTCTGAGAGCAGGCTATTACTGGCCAGTTCTATTCTCAGATATTTTTGCTCAGGTCAGGGCATGTGAACCCTATAAGAAATTTGTCGGGAAGCAAAAACTTATATCTATGCCTCTGAAACCAATCATTGCCCACAGACCGTTTCAACAGTGGGGATTAGATTTCATTGGAGAGATTAATCCCACTTCATCAGGGCAGCATAGATGGATTCTTACGGCCACCGATTACTTTACAAAGTGGATAGAAGCAATTCTGACTCGAAATACTACAGACAAAGTAATCATAGAATTTCTAGAGGGATATATTTTTTCCAGGTTTGGCTGTCCTAAAAAGTTGGTCACTGATAATGCACAGGCTTTTAAGTCGAATTCCATGCTTGAATTCTGCAATAAATACAATATCAAATTGGTTCATTCTACTCCCTACTACCCCCAGGGGAACGAATTGGCTGAATCTTCCAATAAGACACTGGTAAGTATTATCAAAAAGTTGTTGGCAGAAAAATAAAAAAGCATGGGATTCTAAGTTGAAATTTGCTTTATGGGCTGATCGCATCAGCAACAAGAAAGCTATTGGGACATCTCCCTTCCAGATGGTATATGGCACAAAATTTATCCTTCCAACTCAATTGGGCCTGCCATTTTTGAAGTTTCTGCAAGAAGAACAAGAAGAACCCAATGATGTACAAAGAAGGATTTTTTAGCTCATTGAAGTTCAGCAGGCCATAGAACAGGTTAACCAGAAAGCCGCTGCTCATCAAAACAAAATCAAGGCTACATTTGATAAAGGAACCAAGAAAGATGTTTTCAATGAAGGAGATTTGGTATTGAGATGGGATGCCAGGAGAGAAGATAAATCAAAACACGGAAAGTTCAATAATCTGTGGTATGGTCCTTTCAGGATAACCAAGGTAATGAACAATAACACTTTTCTCCTACATAATTTAGATAACAATTTTTTGGGGCCCAGTGAATGGGAGGTTCTTGAAGCATTATTTCATCTAAAAGTACAATAGGTTAGAGTTAGTACAGTAGGTTTTCTTTCAATAAAGACTCCATATACCCAATGGACTTGTTTTTACAGTTATGCAGAGAATAAAAGACAGACAGTCACAGGGGAATCAATAAATCAGAGATAAAGGAAAGGCAATGGTCTACAGTTATTGGAGTTTAGTATCAAAACTTCATCCCCAGAAGGAGCCAATGTTAGTCTCTAATTTTGTCTTGGTTTAGTGAGGAACCTTTGTCCTAAACCCTCCTTACCCATCCCTCATTTTCCGTTTTCAGTTGTTTTCTATTTTTAGATTTTGGATGTTTCATGGTTTGAATTATAATCTTTGATGATTTATTTAAGTTTGAATATGAAAAAAATTATTTAAACTGGAAGTGTCTCCTTTTATGTCGTTGGAATTTTCAAATTTCAAGTTGTCAAACGCGCTACGGGAATAAGCCTATTCCCGTAGCGCCAAATAATCATGCCATCACTTGCGCCTGCTATCCCGATTTAGTTATGATGACAAGATTCATGAGTTAAGAGTTCATGTGTTCCCACGAAAATTTGTCAATCATTTCTAAATCCAACAGGTTCAGAACATAATCGCTATGCACGTGCGCAGGGTTCATTTCAAAATCACCTATTGTTTAATGATTATTTTATGTGACCGGTTCAAGTTGTTTTAATTCAGCCTTACAGGGAGAAATACAGGTATTCATTCAAAGCAACAGAGTATACCAAAAATTGCAGGTATTAAATTTGGAACCCGAGGATGACGGTTGCATAATTGATTTTAATGGCGCCAAAGAGGAGCGGTCAAGTTTCCATAATCGAACCAGAAGGTGCCGAACTTCTTGAAGCCTACCCTCAGATGGCCCAAAGATTCAGAGACGCATGGTGGTTTGAATTTCTCACCACATTTCAAGGTTATGACGAGCAGGTTTCAATGGAATTTGCTTTTAACTTTGATGGTCACGAGGTTGAAATCGGTAAAATGTTGATGCTGGTGACAGAGAAAACTATAGACAAGGATTGCAGGCTCGTGGTTGGAGGGGAAAGATGGTGGAAGAAGGAGCACGTGGTTACCGAATTTGTAAATCAATTCCTCCTTCCAAATAAGCAAAATCCAGATTGGACAAGGGGCATACCTCACAGCTGGGTTTGACCCGAATGGCACACTGCTCTGGTGGTGATTCACAGATACATCACCTGCGAAGGGAGGTTTTCGTTGGTCTACATCTACCATATCAGAATACTGATGCATCTAAATGGTGACTACCCTTTAAATCTTCCTTATTTCCTTCTTAAAAGTTTGACAAAAATGTCCAAGAAAGTGCAGTCGATTTCCACTAATGCCAAAGGCAGTTTGTTCCATCAAGTCCTGATTAAAACCCTAGTCATGTCTGCCCTGAACGAATTACAGAAGCCGTGGAATTGGCTCACGAAATCCTTAAAACCTAGCACTCAATCCAATAAGATAAAAAAGGGCAGAGGGAGGAAAATTGTTAAATAGAATCAAGATATTTCTGATGAAAACCCTGTGAAAGATGAATCTTCTGATATCAAGGTAACTGAGAAGAGCAGAAGTAAGAGACTGAGATGGGAGCCTGAAATTGAAATGCTTCCTGAGGAATATGTCAAAGGAGAGACAGAGTCAGATAATGATCTCATTGCTCAAACTACAGTCAAGTCTGAAATGCCATCGACCAGCAAAAGGAACGTTGCAATCAAAGGAAAAAGGAATAAAGGTGCATGTGTATCACAAAAACCTCAGAGAAATTCAACCAACAATTAAAGAAGAAAACACCATAATCATAGAAGATAATTCTGAGGATGTTGAAGTAAGCACCAAGAAAAGAGCAAAAAAGACTCCATTTCCCAAGAAATATGTCAGCAAAGGAAAGGGAAAACTTACACCATCTACAGGCCCTGTAACAAGAGCTTCAACTAGATTAACTAAGGCTAAAGAGATGGCTAAAGACATCAGTGAATTCCCTGAAAAAAAACAGGATTTCTTGGAAGACTCAGATTGCTTACTAGATGTACCTAGAGCTATGGATTCATCAAGTTCTGAAGAAGAACATAGTTCATAATTAATCTCAAAATACCAGGTTAAAGCCAAGGAACCTAGTGTTACTTTAAATTTGAATGAAACTGCACCTTCTGAAGATTGCTCAGGATTCAGGGTCGAGAGAAGAACTGATAAGGAAAAGATTAAAGAATTTCATAAAACCATAAAGCAATTAAAGAAGAAAAAGATGCAGATAGAACAGTGGAATGCTCGCTAGCAAGAAAGAATTCAAAGTCTTAAAAAGAAGAAGAAGGAGCAAAGGGCATTGCTTAAGGAACTCAGGGAAATCAATTTCAGACTTTACTGGCACAATGTTGTGTTAACCACGAAGCTCAAGCATAAAAACGCCAAATCCACTACTGCGATTTTATCCTAAAGGTAACATGAAGATTGGTTATAATTTTGTTTAAAGGTTCTCCAGGAGATATGACAAATAATTACTCGTTTTAATCAAGGATATGCTAAGACTTCGATCTGCTTTACAGAGTCAAACAAAATCCCTATTTTGTAGAGTCAAATGTAATGCTGGCAATATTTGTTATATCAAGCTATTGAGTCGTGGACTATTTTGGAAGTAGAAGCTCATTTTGAGTGAAATAATTTAGGATCTAGATACTTTTTTATTCTAGTCATTTAAAGTTGTTCTAGATAATAGGATCTAGAAGTTTTATAGATAGTTTAAATAGACAAAAGACAGACCATATGGTGGTCGAAAATTTGGAGATCTAGAGAAACATTTTGTGGAGATTATTGTAAAAGGCATGTATGTTCAATTGACACTTAATAGCAAAGGCATATGGATGGTTAGACCTTCTTTTTTATACTCTGTTATTTCATTTTTCATGCTTGAATTTATTATTCAAATTACGATGCTTTTGGTTCTTGAATGTTAATTTATACAGTGAAGATTTTGCTGTAGAGATAATCTTTCAAGTAATGATTTCAAGCTGATACCCCTGTTTCTTTATAATATATTGAAACTAAACTTTGTGAAATTGACAAATTGAATATTTCACTTTCCTTTTTCTTGAATTGGTTTACTCCATCTATGTACCTACCTATTATTCATCTAATTGGATATGCAATGTTTTAATCTTGATTTTCATGCCATGGTGTCAACTTGACCTAGTTTTCAACTATTATACCAAAACCAAATCATAAAACCCTCAAAAAAATTTTGCAATAAAATCAATGATGCCCTAGCTTGCCCTTACTAGTCGAGTGCAACTTTAGGGACTAACAGAATCCTTGATAGTATCTGCATAACTTCTTTTCTCTACTTCATTTCTCGTCATCTAGAGATTGAACCCTCATCAATATTATTTTATTTGTATCCAAGTCCAAAATTTTCATAGAATGGTTTTTGATTGTAGATGATTTCATCCATTATTTTGGTTTTAATGCCAAAATTTAGTTGGATGTCCTTATGTACTTCCTTTCTTAGTGAGACTATTTCAACGTCTAGACTCTATGTTATTTTCTTATTTTCTTCTAGTTGTCTCTTGAGTGTTTCTTCAATCAATTTTTCTTCTTCCAACTGAATCCTTAGATCTATGATACTTTGCTTGGCTTCTTCAAAAAAAATTCCAGGGTTTTGAAAGTCTTCTTCAGTTTACTTAACTCTTCTTTGAGAGACTTTTTTTTCTTCCTTGCTATTCTTAGATCACTTAAGGCACTAAACAATTTTTCCTCAAGATTCACTTCTCCTTATTCTTCATAATATCCTTAATTATTTTCAGTAGTTTCCTCTTGAGTCTCTAATTCCATGAAGAGTACTCTTCTTGATTCATTATCACTATCATCATCTTCATTGGATGCATAACTATTGTCTTTTGAATAAAGGCTTTTTTTTTTTTTTAAATCTTCTTTATTTTCTTTCCTTGTCTCTTTTCTAATATTTTTTTTCTTTCTTAGGAAATTCATCATCATCACTATATGGAAACCTTTCATAAGGAAATTTGGAACCAAAATGGACGACTTTACCACAATTAAAGAATTTGAAAGGAATCTTCCCTTTGTACTTTTTGGTTCCAATTTTTAGGTTTCTCACAAAGTTGGATTCTTCTTCATTGTCTAAATCATTGTTAGAGTAGGGTTTTGACCTTCGCTTGTTCTTTCTTGTTGTTGATACTGAGAGGGGGGGTGAATCATTATCAAGTACAATTTATCACTTTTAACAACTTTACTTTTCAATCAAATAATGTATCCAATATACAATAGGAGCAGAAGAAGAAATACACAGTGCACAATAGATGTACGTGGAAATCCATAGAATGTTTTATAATAAAAATATTACATTCAAAGGACACTACAACTTCCAATATTTTCCAACACCAACTGGAAGGAGGCACCAACCCCCTAGTTTACAGGCTCCAACTTGAAGGAAGATACAACTCCCTATATTCTCTAGCTCCAACCCCCTTTCCTTGCCCCTTCCTTCCACCCTTAAATATGTATATAAAAGAATCAAATTATCACAACCAAGTTCCAAGACTTCCCTGGTATATTATAAATTCACTTGAACAACTTATTGTTGTCACTTGTTAGCTTGTACCTACCAAAAACATAGATCCACACTTTGCTCTACTATCAACCTATAGGCATCCACACTTTGCTCCACTATGACCTGTGTATATTCGTGCCCTGCTCCACTATGACCCACAGATGACCTACTTGTCAGTTTGTACCTACCCAAAACACAGATCCATGCTTTTCTCTACTATCTACCCGCATACATCTATGCATTTATTCACTGTCAACCCACAAACATCTGTTCTTATATCCAATGCGACCCATGGATGACCTAAAAAAACTTCTTGCTCTCCTCAACCTCCTTTCTCCTAGGCCAGAAATGCTTTTTTGAGCTTGTCAATCCTCATAGCACAAGGGAAGACCCACTTATACTAGCTAAATACACAAACACACACTTGCTTGGATGAACAAATGAGAGGTTCTTGATGTGTATTTATACTTTTCCAAGTGCCTCCTTTATTTGAATTTAGGGCCGACCTGTAACTTTTTATTGCAACAACGTTTTCTCCTTTAATTAATTTTGTAGTCGACCTGTAACTTCTCATCTATACTTCAGGGCTTCATGACCACACCTCTGGGGATTCTTGTAGACTTCTTCAATGTTTCTTCTTGTGAGGGCCATACTTAAATCTATGCCGTAAGGGGACCACTTTGGAGACTTCTTCAAATACACCCATCACTTCTAGGTGCTTCTAAAATTCTTATAGATTTGACATCAATGACAACCAATTTTCCAACAATCTCCCCCTTTCACATTGATGGAAAATCTCATACTCTTCTTGTGAACATTTCTCCCCTTGTCATCATGCTCCTGATTTTTCTCTCCCCCTTTGACATCAATGGAAAACGGTAAATCTTCTCTTTGGGGCTACTCCCCCTGAACTCATGGCGCTCAATAATACTTCTCCTTCCTTTTCTATCTTCTTATCCTTTCCTTCCTTGGAGCTCTTTTGTGTGACTTCAATTTTCTCTCTTTCCTCTTTTTCTAGGATGTATATGTTATTTGGTCTTCTTGTTATTGTTGCAACCAATTTGCCTGAGTCTTCTTCTATGATTTCACATATTCGGGATTCAAACTTAAGATTTCATCCTTGATCACATATTTTACTAAAACTAAGAAGATTATGCTTCAATTCTTCAACCAGTAAGATATTTTCTTCTTTTACATTTTCACTTCCAAGACTCACTACACCTTTTCCAAGTATTTTGACAGAGGAGTCATTTTCAAATGCCACTCTGCCACTTTTTCCTTTCTTTAGGCTGATGAATTTGTTTTGGTCCCCAATCATGTGTGTTGAGCACCCATTGTCTATGTACCATTTGTATTTTTTATCTTAAAAAATCAGTGCTAATTGACAATTTTCCTTGTTTGTATTCTCTTTCCTTTTCCATACTATGGTTGGCATAGGAGCATCTTCTTTCATATCTCGACAATCTCATTCTTTGTGACCAAGATTATTGTAGTTGTAGCATACAATATTTTCATTCATCAGTGGATCAAATAGATTGTAATCTCTCTTGATATATCCATAAGTATTTCCATATCTATTGTTTACATGATTGTCCCTTGGATATCCATAATCATTTTTGTTTCTCATATAGTTGTTTCTTGCATTGATTTTACAGTGAATTTATTTGTGGTCAAAGTTTCTGCAAGTATAACAATGACCAAGAAAAATATTGTCATACCTGGTAGGAAATGACCTTCTTGGTGTCTCACCCCTTCTGAATTATGATCTCTAATTGCTAAGAATTTCATCTAATGTTTCAATACTTCTTTCAAATTTCTCAATTTTTTCCATTGTCAATGTTAACTACTTTCTTGTGTGACCCAATTTTGATTTTAATTTCTCATAATCTCCAGTCTTCTTATCTAACTTCTCCTTCAAGATGTTAATTTTATTTTCAAGCTCATGATTCTCTTCTTCACAACTACTCAATTCGTTTTTAATTCTCTATTTTTGTTTTTGAGCTTGCTATTTTCTTTTTCAGCATGCTTCAATTTTTCCAGATTCTCATCATTTTCCTATTCACTTTCTTTGAAGTATTTGCCTCCCCAGAAAGACTCTATGTTTGTTTATTCAATCTCTTCATCATAATATTCTCCAGAATTGATTTCATCTATTTCAGAATTTTTTTGGTTATCATTATGAGTTTCTTGAGTTATGAAGAGAACTTCCCTTACATCCCTTTCTTCTCCATCACTTTGATTTGAAGAACTGTTTTCCTCCTTGGAGTAAAGGCTCTTTTTCTTATGGAATATTTTATTTTATTCAAAAGGACATTTCTTATCATAGTATCTTATTCTACCACAATTGAAGCATTTAAAAGGTAACTTACCTTTGTATTTGTCGGTTCTCCTCTTGAGCTTCCTTACAAAATTTGCTTCTTCTTCATCTAATTCATCACCTGTCTTTTCTTATACCTTGTGTTCTTTGTTCCTTGTTTTCTTTGTGGATTTAAAATATGATTCTCTATTTGGTTGTCCATTTTATGTATTTGTAGCCAATTCATATGATGTGAGGATCCCATGTAGCTCATCCATTGTCATTTTGGTTAAATCCCTAGTTTCTTCAATGGCCAAGACCTTGGCATCATATCTCAAAGGAAGCGATCTCAACACTTTATGTACAACCAATGATTCTTCGAATTCTTCTCCTAATCCTTTGTTGGCATTGATAACTTCATCTAATCTGAGTAAATAGGTTGCAATATCTTTTTTCCATCCATTTTTAAATTTTCAAATTGTGCTCTATTTCATTGGAGCTTGACCTACTTGACTTTCAGATTTCCTTCATAAATGTTTTTAAATTTGTCCCAAACCTATTTAGTTTTGATACAACCCACCACCTTTCTAGAAACAGATGGTGTCAATCCGCTCATGATAACATGCTTAGCCTTTGAATTACAACTCATTAATTTCTTCTCATTTGGATCAGTTGGAGTGTTTTTCGAAACTTTATATCCATTGACAACTCAAAGCCAGATATCTACTCCTAAAGTTGTCAAGTAAGTTTGCATTTTGTTGCTCCAGTATGCATAATTATTTCCATCAAATGGTGGAATCCCATTTGGAATGCGGCCTTCCATTTTTTCACACGATATTCCTTCCAGTGATTAGTATGTTCTAAAGATAAACTTCTCTAATACCAATTGTTGATACTTATCGGGGGGTAAATCAATATTAAGTACAATTTAGCACTTTTTACAAATTTACTTTCAATCAAATAATTTATCCAATATACAATAAGAGAAGAAGAATAAATATACAGTGCACAATATATTTATGTGGAAATCCACAGAGTTTTTTATAATAAAAAGATTACATTCACGAGAAGCTACAACTTCCAATATTTTCCAGCACCAACTGGAAGGAGACACCAACCTCTTATTTTGCAAGATCCAACCTAAAGGAAGCTACAACTCCCTAGATTATCCAGCTCCAACTAGAAGGTGGCTCCAACTCCCTTTCCTTTCCCCTTCCTTCCACCCTTAAATATGTATATAAAAGAATGAACCTGTCATATCCAAGTTCCAAGACTCCCCTAGTTTACTGTAGATTCACCTGAACAACTTGTTTATGTCACTTATAAGCTTATACCTGCCCAAAACATAGATCCTTTCTTTGCTCTACTATCAACCCGTGGACATCCACACTTTTCTCCACTATGACCTACAGATATCTATTCCTTGCTCCATTGCGACCCACAAATGACCTACTTGTCAACTTGTACCTTCCCAAAATATAGATCTGTTCTTTTCTCTACTCTCGACTCGCAGACATATGTGCTTTCCTGCACTTTCAACATGTGGGCATCTGCACTTTTCTCCAATACGACATGTGAATGACCTCAAAAAGCTCCTTTCTCTCCTTGACCTCCTTTCTCCTAGGCCAGATTTGCTTTGTTGAGCTCATCAATCCTCCTAGCACAAGTGTAGACCAAATTATGCTAGATCCATACATAAACACACACTTGCTTGGATGAAAAAATGAAAGGTTATTGATGTGTATTTATACTTTTCCAAGTGCCTCCTTTATTTGAATTTAGGGTCGACCTGTAACATTTTTTGCAACAACGTTTTCTCCTTTAATTAATTTTGGATCTGACTTGTAACTTCTCATCTGTACTTTGGGGCTTCATGAACACACCTCCAGGACTTCTTGTAGGCTTCTTCAAAGTATCTTCCCGTGAGGGCCATGCTTAAATCTACACCATACGGGGACCACTTTGGAGACTTCTTCAAATACACCCATCACTTCTAGGGGATTCTAAACTTCTTCTAGAGTTGACATCAATGACAACCAATTTTCCAACACTTGTCTTCTTGGAGGATTTGAAAGCTACTTCCCTTCTAAATGGATTTTGCTGTTCTTTTCTCATTTCATATGTTGTAAGATTCCATGTAATTCATCCATGTTCAATGTAGCCAAATATTGTCTTTCTTATAGAGATGATATTTTAAGGTCAAATCTCATTGGGAGAGATCCTAATATCTTTTGCACAATAACTGAATTTTCAATCTTTTATCCCAGTCCTCTTATAGTATTCATGATTTTATAAACTCAGAGAAAATAAGATGCAATATATTCATATTTCTTCATTCTTAGATGTTCAAATTTTCCTATGTAAGTCTGAAGCTTGGCCCCTTTGAATTTAGCATCTCCTTCATAAACATTCTTGAGATTGTCCCATATTTCCTTTGCAGAATCACAATGCATATAACCTTAAAAAATGTTGAACCTGTTATACCACTTAGAATGACATTTATAGCCTTTGAATTGTATTCACTGAGATTTTTCCCAACATTATTTGTTGGGGGAGAAGATGGTGCAGTGTATCCATTTACTACATCTTTCCAAACATCAAATCCATGTGCTTGCAAAAATGCTCTCATTCTTATGCTCCAAAAAACATATTTTTCCCATTAAAAAATGGTGTTCCATTTTTGGTAAATTATCCTTTCTTATCCATGATATGTCTTCTATTGGTTAGACTATTCCTGAAGGAACTCGCTCTGATTCCAATTGTTAGAATATTCAAGAATATTGAGAGGGGGGGGGGGTTGAATCAATATAGAGTTATTTCAATAATTTTAACCTTCAAGCACTACATAAAAATTAACCATTAATCATGTCAGTAATAATCACATAAACTCATACACATTTAACACATATTTTTATGTGGAAAACCAACTGGGAGAAAACCACGGTAACTTTTCTTAAGTAGTTTCAAGATTTTACAAGCACCAACTTGAAGGAAGAACCCACTCCTTGATTTTTCCAAAACTTACTGGAAGGAGACACCAATCCCCTTGGAATATTTTAAATGATGATACAGGATCAAATCAAACTTCAAATACAATCCCAAAATTACTTCTTAAATTTGCATACAAAACTACTCAGAACTATACCTCAAATTTGCAAACTTGTAAGATTCGCCACAAGCTCAATTTTTTGTTTCTGATTATGAAACTCGGACATCATATATTAGAATCTATTATCCTTTTAATGAAACAACTGTAATTCAATTTGGACCTACCAAGCTTCATATATAATCGTTTTATCTCAAACACCTATTTGGGATTAGTTTCTAGATTAGCTACAAACCCTAACTTCCAACAAGTATAACTTCGTACCTATAATGAATCAGGATCTGAAACTTGTAACCAATCTTCTTATATATCCTCTCTAAAATTCATCCAAAATTTTCTCCTTGAATCATCCCAAAAACCAACTTATAACAAAAATGGAAAGATGGCCCGTTTTGAAGAAGAAACACCTAGTTTTAAGAACCTCAACTTCCACTGAGTATAACTCTGAACCTGTAATGAGTCAAGACTTGAAATTAATACCCAAGATTCTTCATTATCTCTTCTAAACCACCTCCAATTTTCACTATATGAATTGTACTAGAAAAAACATTATATCGAAAATTACAATATGACCTTCAAATAAAACCCCAGAACAAATCATCACAAGACTTCATCTTCCCCTAGAATTTCACCCTTCTTCACTTCATATTCCCTTGGAAATTCACTACTATAGGATGAAATTTTCTTCTCTTCCTTGGCTAGGTCAAATTTTCATGATACAAATTCCAAATGGTGCTCCTCTTATTTATGAGTCTTCTCCACATGAGGGGGTGCGACCAAGGGTCACAACTTTTGGGTCGCACTTCTTCCTTAAGGATGGATGACCTTAGGTGCTTCTTCTCTTGGATTTAGGGGCTTATTCACTTGGATTTAGGGGATTCTTATCTTGTATTTATGGGATTATTAAATTGGATTTAGGAGCTTATTCTCTTGGTTTTAGGGGATTCTTCAATTCACTTTAGGGGCTTTTTCACTTGGTTTTAGGGGTTCTTAAAGTCTCCTTCAAGGCTCCCTTTGTGTACAAATCAAAGTGGACATGTGGAAACAACCACATGTTATCTCATACCATGAGGGGCATGCTTAAAATATACGCCATAATGGGACCACTTTGGAGTTATATAAACTTATGTCAAGGCTCCTTCAAGGCTCTTCAAGGATTATTCAAGTGGACACATCATCATCACTTTTAGGGGCTTTTGGGATTTTCTTTAGGGATTTTTCTAAGGTTGAAATCAATGAGAACCAATTTTCCAACAATGTTAGGGCACCTAAGACCCTAAAACTCATTCATTGTTTTTTTATTAGTTAGGATTAGATCACCTTAGTGGTAGGTTACACCATGCTCACTTTATCTCATATTTATAATAAAGGAGAATCATTTGTATAAGCATCTCATCTTGTCTTGTAAATTGGATATATTGTAAAAGGAGGTTTCACCCTCGAAGTGGATTGTTATTCATTGAATATTATTGAGTTGGTTCATAATGTCACCCCTAAATTGGGGCTATGAACCCACCAATGCAAAGGCAACCTAAGATAACTAAGGTCTCACTGTCAGCACCAAAAATTCCTAGAACAAGGTACCAAACTCCAACAATATTTCCAACCTATATCCTCTCATTCCCCATAAATTTTCACATAAGAAGGAAGTGTGCCCACTTCTATTCTCCATATTCCCTTAGGATATCCCACTTCCCTTCTAGGGAACCATCACAAGTTGGCCAAGAAGTCTCAGAGCTTTGTCATTCTTGGAACTTCAACTGCTATAATGAAGTCTCCATGCACCCTCTTGGCCTCAAACTAAGGGAACAATATCCTACAAAATTCTTCATATAGGGATACATCCTTCCCCAAAGAAACCCAAAGATAAGTGCTCACCCAAATCAACCTAAGATTCACAGGTTTCACGAGGTAACAGGGTCAGAGTGGGTCACTAGCTCACAATAAATATTCTCTAGAACAAAAATGGCAAGTCATAATGATAATAAATATGGAATGAATTATTTTTCCACTAAAACAAAAGTTTATTTATGCATGTTCCCTTTTTGACAAGTGACAACAAAGGAACTCCTTCCCAACCACTTGGGAACACATCCCCCCACTTGAGAACTTAGCATAAAATCATAACTTAGGACTTAGGAATATATTATCATATTCCTTGGCTTTTGACTTAGTCCCTTTCCTTAACCTTTCATCCCCCTCTCCCTATCGTGGAGTCCTAGCCCCGAACCAACCTTTCAACATACGGGATCTTCAACCTAATATCACATAGGCACTCTAGCCCAAAAATATATACATAGGGACTCTGATCCAAAAACCATATTGTATCACCAACCTATAAGAGAATATGTACATATACACATTTACAACTTGGGGGTATTACAATGGTTCTATTGTCAAAAACATCTTGAACATTTGATTCATTTTTTTTCTAGCTGATCATGCAAATCCACTTTTGTCTTTCAAGTTTCTTCAAAATACTCTCAACAAGTTGCAATAAGAATCATAAGACATATTTCTCAGCTATTGAAGCCTATAAATATCTAGTGACTATCGTATAATGGAATTTAGAGAAAAATACATTTGAATGGGAAACAAAAATAATTCCTCACTACAAATGCAATTCAAGGAATTGAAAGTGTTGCCAACTTTGTTATCAGTCAGGCTTGAAAGTCAAGCCATGGGATAATATTTTAACTAGGATGATTTTTTTTTTTGTTGGCAAGTAGTTGGAGTGATCTACTATGTCATGCCAAATCTACTAGATAGCTATCCAATTTTGGTATCAAGTTTATATCAAAACACAAGTTATTTTGGCTCAATATTTTAGTTCTTTAACATATTTGTGAGGTCTATAATAAAAATTTGTGGATTTATAATGGACATAAATAGATCTGCAATGTCACTTTAAGCCTCTACAAATATTTATATTTTTTATATGTACAATAAATTGACATGGATTGTAGAATATTTTGACTACAACTGTTTTTTTTCAAGGATATCCCCATGGAAATTTCTCCAAGTACTTCCACATGATCCATATATGGTAAATAGGATAAACTATTGGCCTTGATTATGGATCCTAACCCCGATGGGATCAAGAGAATTGAAACTTTGAACTATAAATGTGTTGAACCTACACAAAATAGATCTAGCTAAACAATGATACACACATTTGCATAGAGAATTGGAGAAAGAAGAAGAAGGAGAGAAAGAATGGAAGAATTCTCATTAACCGTTATGAATAATGAACAATTTACACATGATATACTTTGTATATCTCAATGAGTTCGACTTGAGGTGAAACAATGTGCCATAGTGGTGGTATAGAGTGATATGGACACACACCAACAGTTATGGGAGTGAACTGCCACCTATTCTAGTCTCTCAGGCAGTTATGAGAGTGAATTGCCACCTAGTTAAGTGACCTAGTGAACTAGTGAACTAGTCTTCAGTTAATTGACTGAAAAGAGAGTAGTGAGGAGTTAACTCAGGGAATAAAGGATAATGCGACACTCTGGTGATGATACCAAGGCAAGGTCGAATTATCATAGTGATGATCCCAATGTTGCATGGTGACAAAACCAATGCAGCATCTAAACTCAACTCAACTAGTCAAACTGAAGTGTCAATTGAAAGAGAATATTCTCCAGGTGGA
>SNQJ01S0071911.1:5177-19136 GCA_010110895.2 Picea sitchensis | reverse complement strand
ATACTCCATAGTAGTGTTTAGGGGGGGTGTTGGAGATATTACACACACCTAGGATTTTATTTTTATTTTCTTTTCCTAATTTTATTTGGCTATGTTGAGAGTCCCTTAGTATGAGATATTCTCCCCTCATTGAGAATATTCTCCCATAGAGAAGGGTGACACATACTCTCTAGTCAATTCTCAGTTAGCGTTCAATTAGATTGGTTGAGTGAAGTGTTGCATGTCAACATTGGTTTTATCACCAAGTGTTTCATGATAACCTTGGGATCATCACTAGTAATGCACACTTGCATTGGTATCATCACTAGTAAGGTGAATTCCACATGTGTGAGTGATATCCTCCTCATTTCACTTCAGTTTGACTAGTTAACGAATGACCAGATGGCCAATTAACTAGGACTAGGTGGTAGTTGACTCCAGTGACTTCGAGTGTGTGTCAGATCTCTCTAGAACACTCGTAATGTGCATTAGTTGACTACTATGGATAGTTAGTTGTGTGATACAAAGTATATCACTTGTCTTGTATCATTTCTCTCATTCGGTTAATATAAATTCTTTCATTCTTTCCTCCATTTTGTTTTCTTCTCTTCACACCATTGCATGTTGTGTATGCTTCATTGTTAGCTAGATCTTCTATGACAGTTTCTAAGAAACTATACATAACCATCATCATTGTCATCCATAAAGAGACCAAATTATAACATATCCATATCTTTAACACTTATTTCAATTTATCTATTAAAAACATATAATAATATACTGACTTCACTTTCTCTGTTAAAAAAAATTATAACAATATACCATAACAAGTCATATTGACATAAAAATTATACATTTTTACTTCTAAATATAAATGTTTAATGAAAATTCTATATTATTGATATATTTGTCTTTAGATGATCCACAAATGGGAGGCTTATAGTCTCACCATTTCACCAACACGGAAATCTTTGTAAAACAAATATAACCTTAGCTCTTCTAATGATGGAAAGGACTCGATCAACCAAGCCACAAGTCGAGTCAACCCAAATAAAAATGAAATTGAATACCTAGAAGTCGAGGTGGGAAATAAGTCACAAAGAAATGCAAGTTGAGTCAGAGGTTGGGTTAGAAGAAAGGCAACTCGACCAAAGTCAGGTTGACCAAGGGAGACAAACCTACCAAAAGAAAACCCAGTTGAAATGTGGGTAGATTTTGGTCAACCAGAAGTTCTTTTCGGTTGAATGAGAAGAGGGAGTTGACCAAAGAGAAAACCCAGTCAGAACGGGTCAACCCATGATTAAAACGATTAATTAAAGGGACGATTCAGTGCCCAACTATGATGGGAAACCCCCTACAAGTCATATTTCGTGACCAACAAATGAATGGAAAGTATGCAAGGCAAATTTTATAATCATCGTCATGTAAAAGCATTTAGAGGATGAATTCATTGACCCATGATATGCAAAAAACACTCAGGGTTGATTTTGTAAACATGACAAATCAAAAATGTTTTGAAGTCGAGTCAGGAATTCAACAATAGAGAAAAATGTATGGGGAAATATTGATAGTCGAAGAATGGGAAAAAACATGTATATGGTCTGTGGGTATCTAATAAATGCCTAGACAACCCCATATTTTGAAATATAAACCATCTATGATTTATGGGAAAAGGAAAACACCCAACAAAGTCGAGAATATTCCTAATGACTCTTAAAATGAAATTAGAAACCCCCAAGTAAATAGCAACGACTCCAGAAGGATGGCCATTAATTTCCAACTTCAGAATAAATGTGTGGGTAAGATCAAAGAGTTGTTAGTCTGGCTTATGGATACATGGTGACCATATTAATATAAGATGAGCTCAAACAATAACTAGCACAAATTTCTCTTTGCTAAATAATAAGAAGACAACCATTAAGTTAGAGTGCACACCATTTACCATTCATAAATAATGAAACCACAAACAATAATCCCACATAAACTCAAAATTTACCCTGGAAACCCAAACGGGAAAACCAACATTCTTTTGGCTTCGACTAAGCTCTTTATTATTTAGCAATGGGAAAGTTACAGCCTCTCTGGCTCATTTCTATCCTCCTTAGTGACATCTGGGTATCATCTCTACATCATTCAAAACCCCAAAACCCCTTTCTCATTACGAGGAAACATAATATAGAAGACTGATTCAACTGGGAGGATAGTTGGAAGGTCAGGCACCCCCAATGCTTTAACTTCTCTCTAGTATGTTTCTCCTTCTTTTCTTTGATTATTCGTCTTTTCACCCAAACCTTGTCTCCAACATAGAATTTATGATCGCCCATGTGTTGATCATGACTAGATTTGTACAACTAATGCCTCTTCTTTAGTTGCTCCTAAACCCTTAGATGTATATGCCTGATCTTGTCCATGAATGTGCTTTCCTTCTATTCTTCTCCTTGTACTACTACTTCTTCCTTATTCTATCCATAAAAAATATCAAATGGTGAAGGAGGTAAACAACCAAAACAAGTCTCGAAAGGATATTTTTTGGTGGAAGAATGAAGTGTTGTGTTGTAAGAGTGTTGAATATAGACTAGTTGTTCATCCCAAGTCTTTGGATGTCTATTGTTGTAACATATCAAAAATTGCACCAATGTCTTTTTTACTACCTCAGTTTGTCCATCAATATGAGGATGGAAGGCAGTGGAGTACTTCAACTTGGTATCCATTCTCTCCCAAAGTGTTGTCCAAAATATTCCCAAGAACCTACTTTCTCGATTAGATATGATGGAGGTTGGAAATATGAAGTGTACCTAGACATGGCTGAAGAATAGCTCAATTGCTACTGTGGAGAAGTTTACAATGAATTTCCTCAAATACTAAACAAATCCCATGAAATTCCTAACCTTTGTCACATTGGAAGGAATAGGCCATTGGGTGATGGTTGCAATATTCTATGGATCTACCCTTGGCTCTCCTCCTCCAATCATGTGTCCAAGATATATCAAGGAGGTCTTTCCAAACTCACTTTTTTGCAAGTTGGAAATCAAGTGAGTCTTCCTCAAGGTCTCTAGTACCTACATCACATGTGAGAGGTTATCTTGCCAAGTATTGATAAATATTAGTATGTCATCCATATATACTATTACAAAAGAGTCAATGAAGGGGCGTAGTGCATCATTTATTAATCTCATAAACATTACAGGTGCATTTCATAATACAAAAGGAATTACTAAACACTCGTACAAACATTGTCTTGTTTTGAGCGATGTATTCCATACATCTTCCTCTTTGATCCTCACTTGGTGATATCCTGATTTGAGGTATATCTTATTAAATAATTTGTCTTGTTGAAGTTGATCCAACAAGTCATCAGTCCTTGGAAAATGATATATGTTCTTGATGGTGATATTATTCAGGGCACGATAGTCAATCCACATTCTCTAGCTTCCATCTTTATTTAGCACCATGATGATGGGTGAACCACATGGTGATGTAATGGGTATGATGACTCCCTACTCCAACAATTATTGCAGCTGCTTCTTCACTTCATCTGCTTTGATGACAAACTTCCTATACATCCCAATGTTAAGCAATGGTGACTCCGACAACAAATGAATCTAATGTTCAACCACTCTCTTGTGTGGAAGTTCCTAAGGCTCTTGAAACACTTCCCTATAGGCTTCAATTATTTGTTGTAGTTGTTGACACTAATCACCACTACATCCTTCCAAGGATGCCCTCATCTCCAAATTGATGCCTTCTTCTTGCTACTTTCCTTATCTTAGGAATAACAAGACATACTTCTTTGTAATTGCCATGATTCTTCTTTTCTAATGAGCACCGATAAAAGAGAGCTTAGATTTGTCATTGTGTGCATTTATGGCATAAGATTTTCCATCCTTATTTATCATATGTTAGTTCACCCTCCTTCTAAAAATGTTGTCCCTCACATAGAAATATGGAATTCCCAATATGACTCCACATATGTCAAGAGGAATCACATTGGAAAATACTTCATCGACAAAATTTTGATTGATGGAAAAATTGATTTGCATTGTTTTCTCACTTTCAATTCCACTTCTTTCCTTACCCATCCTAGGGGGTATGGATGCAGATGATATTGAGTCTCCAACCCAATATTCTCAACCAATTTCATAGAGATCAAATCGGATTGTGAACCGAGATTGAACAAACAATCCACCTTGCTTTGCTTCATATGGTTTTTAATGCACAAAAGTTCAATCATCTCCTTCTCCTCCTTGTGACTGCAAGTAACTAGTGCTGCCTCTTTCCGAAGGTTAGCGCAATTAATATTCCTAGGTCTAAGGTGTTATCCAACAGTTTCTCAACATCCATTGATATCAATGTTGTCTTATTCCTTTTCTGAAAATATTTGGGGCACTTCTTAGGGTGCAATTTCCAACAATTTTCCTCAGTGTGCCTTTCTATCAAATCATTTACATTGTTGGATGGAAGGTGATTCTTCTTGTGTTGATTCCATGATATTATTCTCATTCCACTTCTTCTTGTTTTTCTTCTTTCTTTGCTACTATTGTGGCTCTACTTGCTTGAGAGGACTTGTTTTTTGATTTTGTTTGTCTCCCCTAAGGTACTGTTCTTGAATACTAGCCCCATCAATTGTATTTAGTCTAAATAAAATCAATTGTCTATGAATATGAGTTAAAAATTCCCCCAAATACTTGATTAACATGTTTGGAATTTTGAGATAGACTCCCATCTGAATTTCTCTCTTCCTAAACTCTATCGTCAACTCCTAAACTGATTGTCCTTGTCTCTTCCTGAAGTAATTCCATACTATTTTCTAGTGTTCCTCATATCCTATTGGATAAAACTGGGATTTGATCATTTCTTTGATTACCTCCCAATTAGTCAGTAGTGGCTCATTTCCTAGTGCTCTGCTTAATGCATCACTCTCTTACCATGTCAAAGCATGGCCTTCAAGCTTCAACCCAGCAAAAGAAATATTTTTTTTCTAGTTACCTCATGCATGTTGAAGTATATTTCCATTTGATGTATCCATTGGTTTATCCTAATAGCATTCACTTCCCCAATATATGGCTTGATGTCCACCTTCACCTCTGCATGAAATGGTACCTATGTCTTTCTATAGTTAAACTCTCTCATGTCTGTCTCTATCTTATGCCATGTATCTGATTTATTGTCTTCCTTCTTGGGGCATTCATGACAAGACTCTATTGATGGTGTTTCCTTTCTCTTCACTGCTAATATATGTGACACCATGGATGCCAATATGGCCAAACTCTACTCAAATCAATCCAACCTGACCCTGGAATCTTCTTCCTCTTCTCCTTTACAATGTTCCCTTTGCTCTAGCTTTGGAAATAACTCTTTTCCACTTATTTTGAAAGCACTATGGGTACTTACCATATAGGTATCACTAAATGCATTTGAACATCTTCTCTGATACCATCTAATCCATAAACATGAGGCTTATAGTCTCACCATTTCACCAACACGTAAATATCTGTAAAAAAAATATAACCTTAGGTCTTCTGATGATGGAAAAGACTCGATCAGCCAAGCCACAAGTTGAGTCATCCCAAATAAAAATGAATTACCTGTAATTTGAGACGAGAAATGTGTTGGAAGAAAGGCAAGTCAAGTCGGAGGTTGGGTTGGAAGAAAGGTAAGTCGACCAATTTGAGTCGACCAAGGGAGCCAAACTGAATGATGCAGGAGCATCGTCAAAAAGTACACATGGCAGGGAAAATCAATGCCTAATAACCAATCCGGAGTCGCGGACGCTCGCAGGTATTTCAATCTTTTGAAGCTGATAGAAAACCGATAAAAGGAAAGATCAAGCGTGTAGATAGAATGAGCACGTGTGACTTGGGATTTTAACCCTAGTCTCAATGTAACCGCAATTAGATAGTAGTTAGTTTGTTTATTTTGTATAAAGAGAGGTTTTGTATGCCCAAAAGAGAAGTTATGAGAATTATGAGAAAGCAGGAATCTCAGAGCAGTAGTTGTTGCTTTGATTTTAGCTGTAACCATTTTCTTGATTTTGACTGAAGATAACAGAGAAAAATTGATCCAATGTATGGTGTGAATAGTGTTTTCAATGGATTTTCTTTTTATTTTATTTTCCTAAGTTTATTTGGCTATGTTGAGGGTCCCTTAGTCTGAGATACTCTCCCCTCATTCAGAATATTCTCCCCTAGACAAGGGTGCCATATACCCTCCAGTCAATTCTTAGTTACTGTTCAGTTAGACTAGTCGAGTGAAGTGTTGCATTTCAACATTGGTTTTATCACCAAGTGTTGCATGCTAACCTCGAGTTCATCACCATTAATGCACAATTGCATTGGGATCATCACTAGTAAGGCACATTCCACATGTGTGAGTGACCTCCTCATTTCACTCTGGTTTGACTAGTTAACTGATGACCACATGGCCAATAACTAGGACAAGGTTGCAGTTGACTCCAATGATTGTTAGTGTGTGTCATATCTCTCTAGAACACTTCTAATGCACATTAGTTGACTACTATGGTAATTTAGTTATGTTATACAGAGTATATCACTTGTATTGTATCATTTCTCTCATTTGGTTAATATAAATCCTTTCATTCTTTCCTCAATTTTTTGTCTCTTCTCTTCACGCCATTGCATGTTGTGTATGCTTCAATGTTATCTATATATTCTATGCATGTATATCAGAAAATCTACATGGTATCAGAGCCCATAGGACGCTATCAAGGATTGTCACCAACACTCTTTTGAAGGTACCAAAGACGGAACAAAGTAGCAGGAAAGATGGAATTTCTCGCATCTGCAATTCTAACGCCATATAACTACTTCGACTAGAAGCTAAGAAATACCCACATGCTCATGGGTAAAGGCTTGTATTGGATATCCATGGCCACATAAACATAACCCACCTCAGAAGTGGAAAAATCCAAATACTTCAACCGCATGGATGGGGCTTACGGTCTCCTATGCATGGCTATTTCTCCTGACCTATGGTTTCACATCAATGCATGCAAGACACCAAATGAGATTTGGACCACCTTGGCTGGTCTCTTTGGAAAGAAGGATGAAATGAGGGGCCATTTGATCAAAGTAGAATTGAACTCCTTGGATTTGAAGAACTTTGAAAATCTCCAATATTTATTCACCAAATTTAAATAGCTTCTTTGTGAATTGAAAGAATGTTGTATCGGAAAATCCAAACAAGAAAAACAACTGTTTCTTGCTATCATGGAAAACATTAGACTGAAATACAGTGTATTTGTCTCCACATTTCATTTTACCATATTCACCGCAGGAACAACCGAGACCATGTCTTTTTCACAATTCATTGAATCTTTGACACAGGAGCAGGTTAAGCTCATTCAAATGTGAATTATCAAGGGCCCAAAAGCACATGCACTTGTTGTGCATGATGGAAACAACTCTCGGAATCATAAATCCAAACATAAAGGAAACTGAAGGCTCATGTAGAGTCAAAGAAGGAAGGGTACTACAAACCCTTCAATGATTCCTTCAGTTCCAAGGATAGAAAACTAAATCAAGGGAAGAAGTGTGGTTACTACAATTGCGGGAATCATACAAAATCTAAATGCATAAATAAGAAGATTGATTAGATGGTGCAGATTCTTCAAAAGAACAACCTTGGGGATCACATTCCCGAAGCTGCCAAGAAAAAGTTAGAAGATCAAGCCGATAGCAAAGATAATTCTCATGTATTAGTAGCTATTCGTTCTTCACATGACACATGGATTGTAGGTTTAGGTGCTTCCCATCACATATCAATCACAAAGGATATTTTATCTTCTGTAATTGCATGCATGGGGCCTCTTATTCTCATGGGGGTGACTCTCCATTCAAGGTCACTGGAAAAGGGAGAGTGGAACTAGATCATGGAAGCTTTGAGAATGTTCTATGTGTTCCACAACTTTCCATGAATATGCAGAGGTGTATCATATTACACACTCAGGCACAAGAACAAAAGGTGAAGTTCACACCAGACTCTGTGTCCATATTCAACATGCAAGAAAACACCAAAATTGTTGTAGGGGAGGTAAATCATAAATATCGGTTATACACTTTTTCTAATTTTATTGAACTTGATTCCTCTGTACTACTCACACATGCAAATGACAGTAGTAGATTATGGCACGATAGGTTTTGTCACCTAAACTTCATGCACATGAAACAACTCAAGAAGAAAGAGATGGTCACCAAGTTACTTGATATCCACTTTTCCAAAGGGTTTTGTGAAGGATGTGTCTTTGGATAGCATCCTCAGGAGAATTTCGAGAAGTGGAAGACTCAAAATGCCTCCTCTCCATTGGATTTAATTCACAGTGATCTCATGGGTCCATTCCTGCATCCATCCATCAACAAGGCAAGGTACATGCTTACATTTTTGGATGATTACTCATCTTATACTTGGGTATTTTTTCTCAGGCAGAAGTCTGAGTTCTTTGAGCATCTCAAAGAGTTAAAGCCACTTGTTCAGACTCAATTACGGAGAAATATAAAATCCCTCCGTACATATAATGGGGGCTAGTATGTCAACAAATATGTTTATAATATTTATCCTGAGGCTGTGATATAGTTGCAACACATAGTACCATATACTCCGCAACAAAATGGGGTTTTTGAGAGGAAAAATAGATCTCTCAAAGAGATGGCCAGTTGCATGGTACATGCAAAGGAACTTCCTCCCAAGATTTGGGGTGAGACACTTAAATGTTCCAATCACATTCAGAACATATCCCCTCATGGATCTATTAAGGACAAGACACCTTTTGAGGCTTGGAGCAACAACAAACCAGAAGTCACCCACTTCCGTATCTTTGGATCACGAGCATGGGCCCACATTCCCTTTGAGAAGAGGAAATCCTTAGATCCACAAATCCACCCATCCATCTTTGTTAGCTATCCTGATGGTGTGAAGGGACACAAATTACTTGATCCCTCTACAAACTAGCTCATCATTGAGCACCGTTTCCAGTTTGAGGAAATTCCCTCGCATGCTCCATATTAACCACATGCAAAGAATTTTGTACTTCCACTATTTTTGGATGATGAGTCCATGCATTCGAATCACACCATAGATTTGAGTTCTGATACAGAGTCAAAGGATTCAAAGGATATAGATGCATAGTCAGAGCATTCATATGAAGATTTAGTACATGTAGATGAGGATCAAGAGTCCCAGGTAGGCACAATCCACACTTCAGGATGCATGAGACCTTGTTGGGGATCTATCAAATTTGAGAAGGACCATGATATCCCAGTTTGAGGATCCTCATCATGTACTCACTGCCATTGAACCCATGATTCCTCTGCATTGTTATATGGTTCAATATTCAGACCCGCATACCCATAGAGAGGCTGCAGGGAACCCCTTCTAGGAAGCATCCATGGAGGAGGAGTACAACTCTCTCCTAGAGAACCGAACTTGGGATCTAGTTCTGGTTCCTTCAGACATGAAGCTTGTCATATGAATATGGGTTTACAGGACCAAAAAGGAAGTGGACGGATAGTTGAGCAGACATAAGGCAAGACTGGTTGTTAAGGTATTTCAGTAGATCCATGGGATTGACTATGATGGGACTTTTGTTTCATTAGCAAAGTTGGATTCTATCAGTTTGTCCCTTTCCATTGCAGCAACCAAGGGATGGAAAGTACATTAGATAGACATGAAGAATGCTTTTCTTCATGGGGATCTCTTAGAGGAGATTTATATGGAGCAACCACCTAGACTCATACATAATTCATCTTTAGTGTGTTGACTCAAAAGGTCGCTCTATAGCCTCTAGCAGGATCCTAGAGCATGGTATGTAAAGATGGACTCCTTATTTCTCTCCAAGAATTTTTTCATATGAAAATACAATCCAAATGTTTACATGTTGAGGACCACCTCACTTCTGATCCTAGTTCTGTATGTGGATGATATTTTGATCACTGAAAGATTGATTTAAGCATTTTCCTCAATCAAGGGTATTCTTCACGACATATTTTCAATGAAGGATATGGTTCCACTCCATTTCTTTCTTAGTCTCTAGATCAACGAGGATGCTTCATGGGTCAAGCTATCTCAGGCTAAGTATGTTCGGGATATCATGGAGAGATTCCACATGATAGACTACAAGTCTACACCTACACCCTTCTTATCTCGGGTTAGACTTGAGGATGGTAGAGATACACCAATGGTGTAAAACACCTTTTATCAACGACTTGTTGGCATCCTTCTATATCTCACCCACACCTGACCAGATCTATCATATGTAGTAGGGGTAGTATCTAGGTACATGCAGGATCCGCATGAGTTACATTGGAAGGATTCCAAGCACATCCTCATATACGTTCAAGGCACCATCAATTATGGGATCCACTATGCAGCAGGTTGCAAATTGGATCTCATAAGATTCACCAATTCTTATTGGGATGATGATGGCACCGATTGTAATTCCACCTATGGGTACATGTTGAGTTTGGGATCCGGCCCAATTTGTTGGTCAAGCAAAAAACAATCATCTATTTATTTATCTTCAACAGAGGTTGAGTACATGAGAGTAGTCAATGTCACCATCGAGAAACTGTGGATTCAAAAATTCCTCACCAAGCTTGGCATTTAGTTCCACCATTTGATTGTGATCTAGTGTGACAACCATAGTACACTCAAATTTTGTTAGTATATAGTACAGAGACAACAGAAAAAACAAATCGATATCCATATGCACTTTATCAGGGAGTTGGTTCATGACAAGGTCATCAATTTGTAGTACTTCCCTTCCACCAAGTAGACTATCAACATATTCACCAAGACTTTCACTGAGAAAAAATTCCATAGTCTGTGCAATCGTCTTAGAGTGAAGGACACATGTGCTTAGCAATTATCTTTCTCTTCTTTTGATACATTGTATTTTGAGGGGGGGTTTCTTCCCATGAGGTTTTCCCTCTTTCCTCACTTCATTTTAATGTTCATTAGTTGTATTGTTCATGGGTACCTAACATGGCCTATGTTGTTGGGAGCCATTCATTATGTATACTCCATAGTAGTGTTTAGGGGGGGTGTTGGAGATATTTGATGCGAGAGTCGCCCACGACCGTACCCTGATCGCGCACTCCTGCTCTCAGGATCGTTCAATTTCTCACCTTCAATTGAGCCGGAGCGGCTCTTTTGATTCCTCTCAGGAATCACTGTGCAAATACCCGATCCACAGGTCCTTTATTTCTCCCGCACGACCTTAGGCACTTAACTGTGGTTATCCCCGAGTTACTATCGGGGTTCGGGGTTTTGCGGTTTATGATGTCGAGAGTCACTGCACTCTCGAATCCCCGATTTGCGATCAGCTCCTTCCCTGGCCTTAGCCCCTCTGGCTATGCCCTTTGGTCCATACGACCATTCCTCATACGATCCTATCCTTATCCCTCCATCGGGGTTTCAATCCTAGATTTCCCAATGAGTCCTTTGTCCTTAGCCCCTCCTGGCTAGGCCCTGGTCCATGCGACCTGTCTCCGTGTGATCGCGGTCTTATCACTTCATCAGAATTTCGAGACTTTCGATGTCCCGATGTCTTATCCTCTGGACTCGCGATTCTCCGATCGTCGATCGCCGATGGGTCACCTCCCTGTCGGTTCTCCTCGATGGTGCTATATGATTTCCACGCGTCCTTGAAATGGACGATCCTGATCTCATCGGGATTTCGGAACTTTCAATGACTTGGTTCCCTCGACCTTGAGAACTCCGATATGCCGATTCCCGACTCTCCGAGATCTCTTGACACGCGTCCTCCAATCGAACGGTTCAGATCTTGTCACCCTTTCGAGACCTACAAGTCCCGATGCCTGGTGCCTCGGATCTCCGGAACGGATGATCGCGTGACACGTGCCCCTCCTCAAACGGATGGTTCAGATTTACTCTCGGGATTTCGTAACTTTTGAAGTCCCGGTTCTCTTGTCCTCAGGAACTCCAAATTCCCGATTTTCTGATCTTCGTTCGATTCTTGACACCTGTCCCTCCTGAACGGACGGCTCTGATTATATCGGGGTTTTCACTTGGGATTTCCCCGATCTTTTGTCCACGGGAATGCCGATTTCCCGATGCGCCAAACGCCAATGACGCTGGATCTCCGCCACGTGTCCTTCTGCCAACGGACGGTTCAGATCTCGTCGGGATTTCGCAACTTACGCTATCCCAGTTCTCCCGACCTCGAGAACTCCGATTTCCCGATGGTCAATATCCCCAACTGCTAAACCCTGTGCAGCTTCTGCCAATCTGACAGCTGACGGGATTCCTACTCAGATCTGACGACCCAGACCTGCTCTTCTGCGCGCTCATTCTCTTGAGCTTCTGCTGGACGTGGAAATCCAACGGTCCAGATCCTTTCCTCCTACCGATCTGACAGTTGTTGTGCTCCCTCGAGCTTCCTATGTTTTCTTCCCAACCTTGGAAGAATTTTTCGTTCCCAAAGGCTTGGACCTTTGCGTTTTCTTCTCCTCTGCGAACCCTCGACTTGAGTCTCGCTGATACGCGTAAAAGCGCTGCCCTTCCTGAGCTTCTGCCCTCGAATCCTCCATGGATTCCCTGACTCCTGCACTCCTGCAGAGTCTCTACGCACACATGGTGTTGTCTCTCCTGAGCTTCAGTGAATACTCAGACCCCTTGGGGAATTTTGTCCTCCTTCTCCCTCTGATGGAGAATATGGATGCCTCTTGCTATCCTTTTGCTCAAGTGACCCTCTTGTTGAGTCTTCTGGGCATCCAGTAACCCAGTGAAAGCTCCCTCAGTGGATGCTTCCTTCAGCTTCAGAACTCAAAGAGTTCCCTTCACCTCGTGTCTGTCTACAACCTTCCTCAACGCCCTCCTGGCGGAGTCCTCAGAATCCTCAGTGATTCTGGTATTCCCTTAAGAACTCACAACAGAGTTCTTTCTCTCTGTGCGCCACTGTATACGCGCTCAATGCCCTCTTGGCAGAGCCTCCTACAGAATCCTCAACAGACTTCTTCTCCTTCAGAAATCACAGCAGAGTTCCTCCTTACACACACTCAATACCCTCTTGGTAGAGTTTTCTACAGAGCTCCCAGTAAAGGTTCTGTCCACAATAGTGTCTCAGCTACACTGCCTTGACTATTGAGGTGTCCAGCAACCCCAAAGTCCTCCTTCTGTATGAGTTGTTGGCTTCCAGGCTGGTGCTTTCAACACGTCTTTGTCTGACTCCTCCCGAGTTCAGAAGTGCCTCCTCCATGCACTGGGATTTAGAGTCTCAACACTCTATCACGCCCTCATGGCATGAACCCTCAAAGACCTCTCAAACCTGAAATCAAACCAAATCCCTGCAAATGCATGATAACAATACACAATTGCAGCATATAATGAACACACACATACAGACATGCATATATGACAGAAAATGTAGGAAAAACTGCTCTGTATTAATAATGGCAAATGCCTGTATATTTTTACAAGGTGCTCTCGAGCTCTCCTCGGCTCTTCAACTCTACCATTCTTTTACAAAATGAGATATGAAATCTCTTTTACCTGAGGGCTCCTTGAGCGCTTCACTCCAAGGTTTACCTACTCTAATTAATTACAATCAAAGGCTGTCTAGTCTGTTATCCAGAACTAGATCTCAGCCAGATCTACATTAAATGTCTATCTTATCTACAGCCTGCGCAAAGGCATGGAATTCATGGCTCAACAGCCTAAGCACATTAAATTACATTCAATACAAATTCAAAAATGAGGTTGCGCCTCCTTTTCAGCCCTGAATGAGTGTGCGCTAACGTGGCTGTTGGCTGCATGGAGAGATGCTCCTGCATTAATATTACACACACCTAGGATTTTATTTTTATTTTATTTTTCTAAGTTTATTTGGCTATGTTGAGGGTCCCTTAGTATGAGATATTCTCCCCTCATTGAGAATATTCTCCCATAGAGAAGGGTGACACATACTCTCTAGTCAATTCTCAGTTAGCGTTCAATTAGATTGGTTGA
>SNQJ01S0071910.1:11635-23455 GCA_010110895.2 Picea sitchensis | reverse complement strand
CTCTCTCTATCTACCACTCTCTCTCTCTATTTCATTCACTCTTGCGCTCTCTCTCCCCCTCTATCTCTATTCTTCCCTCCCTTTACCCTTCTCTCTCTCTCTCTCTCTCTCTCTCTCTCTCTCTCTCTCTCTCCTCCCTTTGCTACTCTCTCCCTCCATCTATTTCTCTCCCTTCTCCCTCTCTCTTTCCTTCCCTCCCACTATCTCTCCTGCACTCTCCGCCCCCTCTCCCTCCCCTCTAACATTCTTTCCCTCTCCCTATCTACCCAAATATTTCTCCTCTCTCTCTCTCTCTAGGCCCCTCTCTCTCTCTCCTCATCTCACTATCTACCTCTCTCTCTCTCTCTCANCCCCCCCCTATCTCTTTAGCATTAGTTCCCTCTCCCTCTATACCAAACTCTTCCTCCTCTCTCTCTCCCCGTTTATCTATTCCCATTACTATCTCTCTCCCTCTCACTCTATACCTATATCCTTCTCTCTCATCTTCCCTTCTCTCTGTTTACCTGTTTGTACCCTCTAACATTCTTTCCCTCTCCCTATCTACCCAACTCTCTCTCTCTCTCTCTATCTCTCTCTCCCCCCCTATCTCTCCCCCTTATCTCTCCTCTCTCTCCTTGTCTATATCCTCCTCCATCTCTATTATTCTCTATCTCCCTCTCTCTTGAGAGAGAGATTGATAGAGGGGGAGAGAGTGAGATAGGAGAATAGGGACTGTGAGAGAGAGAGGTGGATGAGAGAGAGGGAGGGAGGGTGGTAGAGAAAGGGAAAGAGAGACAGGGGGCGGGGGGAGTGGGGGAGAGAGAGAGATATATGGAAGGATGGAGAGAGAGGGGGGGAAGAGTGTGTGAGTGTGTGTGTGTGTGTGAGAGAGAGAGAGAGAGAGGGAAGGAAGAGTGGGGTATTTAGGGAGAGGGAAAGAGTGAGAGACTGCTCTAGAGAGAGAAGGGTAAATAGAGAAGAAGAGGGAGAGAGAGGGTAGTAGATAGGTATAGAGAGAGAGGGAGTGAGAGAATGAGAGAGAGAGATATGGGAGAGAGAGATAGGGGGGTTTGGGGAGAGTGTTGGATGCAGGACGAATCAGGAATAAAGGCTATTTTTGGAAGAAAACCATGCAAGAGGAAAAAGATAGCTGGAAGGAAAAGCATCACATGCACATGCATGGAATACCTAAGGATGCTAGGGTTAGGTTTTTTTTAATAAATTGTAATGGATAGTGAGCCAAAGATATAAATAAGAGGTACTTAGGAGGAGGAGAAGATACATAGAGGAAGACAATTGTAAGAACTGTATAAGTCATTAAGATGGTGAGATAGAGAAGGAATGGGTGACCCGATCCCGAGGGTTATATTGCAGGCTGAGGATCCTAGTGTGATCTAGTTAGCCTCTTAGGGATCGAGGAGCCTGTGGGAGGGAGGAGGAACTAAGACTGTAACCATGCACGACGTGATATCTTATAAACTATAATAAAATCCTAAGAGCCATATATTTGTGGACATATCCCAGGAGGGGGTGAACCACCATAAAATTGTTTTATGTGACTGAATGAATGTGTCTTTTTGTCTGATTAGTTGATGAATGTTGAATGAATGAAGTAACTAGTAGATCTGGTATTTTACATGCATGCATAGAATGAATACTATAACTAGATGTTAAACGGACTGAATAAAGGTTTTCGTATACAAGCACATATCTCGCTCAATCTCAGGTTGGAAACACCTGAGTATTGCAACCACCCATAGAGATATCTCAGGTGATATTGTGCAGTGCACTCCATGTACCATGTTGCCTTTTGGGTTACCAGAGGGGCCAGTAGTCTTTAAGGGATTTTGTTGGGAAGCTTCTTAGTTATGAACTAGGGTCAATCTGTAATGGTCAATGAGAATCAGAATCAAAATCCCTCAAGACCAATAGGAGTAGATAGATAAAGGGAAAAATCAACTAATGGTTCTTTTGTCAACTGATTGGAAGGCAATGGGATTGAGCATATAATATCTGTGGAAGAAGTGTTAAAAGCATACAGTATCAGATGACAAGAAGGTGAAATAATGAGAACCTAAAAGGGGATGTTGATATTGTGGAATTCCATGAAGAAAGAGATAGAAAGATGGTTGAATACAACAGAGCTAGAGTTTGCATAGAAAGATAACAAAAACCTGAATCTAACACCATGCAAATATCTGGACAAGCACGTATTCCCCGACTTGCATGAAATATTTTTTTGTGAGTTCCCACACATTTTGCAGGATTCGATCAAAATATTGAAATAAAACCATCCTACGAATCAAATTTCACATCTATAATGGAATCCTAAAGAGATCACGCAGCTACAACAAGTTGATAATAAGTTTACACGTGCGGTAGATTTCTGGTTAGACAACATTGTTGTCAGATTTATCACAGAGTTTGTAGTAGATACATCAAAGTCGTACAACACAACTGAACAAGGATTCTTGAAGGGACCTTGAGGTAGGTACATCAAATCATTATATACTTCCATTAAGTTATTGGTATATATCAAAGGTGTAATGAAAATGGATTTAGATAACTAAACTTCCCTCTGTGCATGGGGGAAGGGGGGAAGCATTGGCAAGAAAAGAAGAAATGGAAGGAGAAAAGGATAAAGAAATGAAGGAGGAGTACTTGGAATCAATTATTATGGATGATGACAATATCAAGTGGATCATGGTGATAGCTGGAAGGACACACAGTGGAGTACCCTACCAATATAAGAGGAACACCAAGAAGAGAGCCATAGCTGCAAGGGAAGGCTTGGCAAGTGATGAAGAGGAGGTAGAAGCGTTACCACGATCCAACCATTAGGTTACCATAATTCAAAGGTGAAGCGTCAAAGGACCTAGAGAAGCACTTGTTTATCTGTGAAAATATTTGGGAAGAAAAACAGATCACATATGAGGACACTAAAATTGCACAATTAGCTATCACATTAAGAGATCGCACACTGGATTGGTATATGAGTTTAGCTAGAAACAATTCACCAGGGACAACCAGGACGATTGAAGATATCAAGAAGTTGTTGATAAATGAGTTATAGAAGCCGCATTCAGAAGGTTAATACATGAACGACACGATAGAGATTAGATAGAAACCAGGAGAATCTGTATGGCATATTGACCAGAGATTCAAATGACTAAAGGGAAATATAAAATATGTCATGACAGATATGAAGCATAGGCACCTATTCGTCAATTCATTGTTACCACACTTGAAATATACACTGCGACAACAAAAGTTTCATATGTAGGAAGGATCTTTGTAGGCAGCCCTGCAACTGGAAGAGACCCAATATCATAAGAAAAATCCAACCATCGAGGAGATGAAGGAGGATATGAAGAACTTAACATTCCAGCTAAACCAGAAAAGGAAAAAGGATAAAAGAGAAGTCATTTTGTGTACCACATGTAGGAAAGAAGGACACCATAAGAATGAATGTCCAACATTCGCACAATACATGGTAGAAAGAATGTTGAATCCATTACTAACAGGATGATTATGGTGCGAGATATGTAAGAAACAGGGTCATGAACTATATCACTTCCCAATTATGCAGAAGTACCAGACAGTGCCAAAGATCTCGTATTGCAACTTCTACAAGTCAGTAGGCCATAATGACAAATATTACAGAACCATGGAGTTGATGAGGGAAAGAACATCAGGTGCATATAGGGTGCAAGCATAAATGATGACTGGGAAATCCACACCCCAGTTTAATCAAATACCAGCCCCATAAAACACTACGCAACCACATTATAATATAATGAAAACACACTATAATACCACACAATATAACCAGATGCCTCAGCATAATGTGCCTCGAGGGGATCGAGCTAGCTACAGAGGCGAAGGAAGAGAAAGAGGAGGATTTGGAATAGGTATAGGACCAGTGGTATATCACAATTTTCAACAACCATGAAACAATGCAAGAGAATGTCAACTTCCACCAGTGACCTATATGTATTTCCACGCATCAGATCATGACATGGAAGAATTCTTGACACTATTAGGGAAGATCCAAGAGAAGAGAAATCAAAACAATCAGAATGTTCATTGGATTTCACCAGAAGCGAGGGTTTAAGGAATAAACATCAACATAGTTACACAAGGAGGAGCTAAAATAGGAAACGACGCAACACGAAAAGAACCAGCACAACACCAATGGGTGAAGAAGAATGTCGAACCAAGGAAGCAGTTTGATGCACATAACGAGAAGGAGATATTCAAGCAAGCCAGAGAATAATTTCTGAAGCCAGACATTGCATTGACATCAACCGCGTAACATAGTAAGGAAGTACCTGAGTACGATATGCCTTCATCGTTGGATCACACTAAAGAGACACATCCCCTGGGACAAGTAACTACGATTAAAGTCTTTTTGAAATCATGTGTAAAACCACTAAATGATCCATCCTCTATTAAATTATTACAAAACAGGCTAGAAATATGTAGCGTAGAAGCATAAGGAAAGTTAGAAAAGAAAACAATCAATCACTTTCATACAAGGAGGAGAACGAGTAGGGAGTTTAGGCTGAACGCCAACATTGGAGATTTCAACATGGGAGATATTATACTGGATTTAGGATCTGAAGTCAATGTATTACTGAAGGCTACATGGAAATGTATGGGAGAACCCACATTAGGATATTCACCTATCCAACTAAAACTAGCAAACCAACATAGAGTTCTGCCAATTGGAAGACTAAAAGGAGTGACAATAGACCTGGATGGAGTACGAACTAAAGCTGATTTCGAAGTAATTGAGATAGTGGATGGAACAACACCTTATCCAACATTTCTTGGATTGGATTGGGAGTTTGATAACCAGGCTGTAATCAACTTAAAGATGTGAAAGATGACCTTTGAGTCAGAATAATACAAAGTCATTGCTCCATTGGATCCATCAGAAGGGGAAAGGTTTGTAGAACCTACTTGCTTGGACCTAGAGGAAATTAACCAGCTGTATAGAACAATTGCGGGAGATGAGGATTATGTAAACCCAACTTCATATGGGGTACTCAGTTGGTGGAGTATCACCTCAAGTGCGTCAGACTCAAATACATGCTTAGAGAATTGGAAACAGAGGTTACACAAGGTCTCCACAAGGAGATGCACAAGAATAGACTGTGTAGTAAGATGGGTAGGTATGGAGATAAGGGAACCTACCAGCTTCCATGGGGTGTACAACCTATAAAAATTCTTAACACAATACGAAGATGAGGTGTTAGAAAATTAGAGGCTCTTATCCCTAGATATATCACTAAAGGCAACACCTATGATATGGTGGGGTGTGCACAAAGAAACAATCAAGGATTGGTACCAATGTAAGCAGTTACTGCTCATTAGTTTTGGCACAAAATAAGGAAGCAACTAGATGAATAAATATGATGGACAGGGGGCACCATCAGAACACTTAGAGAAGTGCAGAGCACTGTGGAAAATGGCACCATTGGAGGAAGGGCCTCACCATTTCATACATTAGAGGGAATCCCAACAAATTGGTATATAGGCCAAGAACTACACAGAGGAACTACAAGTTGGACAATATTACAACATAAATTTATAGTCACTTTCTCATTTGAGCATGAGAACCCCAACATAGATGCAACGTTTAAACAAATCCGAGGGGTGATATTCATTAAGGAAATAGAAGTTGAACTCATAACAAAAGAACAACAACAAAATAGATAGACAGTGAAAGAACTAGTGTCATGCTACCATGTGCAGGAAGAAGCACTAGATGAAGATGACCCACGCGATATTCAGATTGAGGAAATTGTAGGCGAGAGAGAATTGGAAGGTACACCTATGGAATTAGAAGTGACTGTTGTGCCAATCAAAGTAAATAAAGTCAACATCGAGATAGTTGAGAATCCCAAAATCGCCAGCATTGGAGACTACTGGGATGAGCAAACACTGGAAAGTATAAAAGAGTTATTGTGCGAGTAAAATGACCTGTTCCCAACAATGTTCACAGAACTGAAAGTCATAGTAGGAGAGCTAGGCGAAATGAAAATACCTCTGAGAATTGAGGCAAGATCGATCAGACAATGACCATATAGACTAAACCCGATACATAAGCAAAAATTAAAAGTTGAGATCGATAAGATGTTAGAGGCTGGAATCATAGAAACTGTAAAAGAATCAGAATGGATAAGCCCAATGGTAGTTCAGGAGAAGAAACAAGGGGGGATAATAATATTTGTCGACTTGAGGAAGTTGAATGATGTGTGCCTACATGACATGTTCCCTACCCCATTCACAGATAAAGTCTTGGAGAATATAGGAGGACATGAAGCTTATTCATCCACCGATGGGTTCTCAGGATACCATCAGATCAAGATAGCACTTGAAGATAGATACAAGACCACTTTTTCCACAGAATGGGGATCCTACCAGTATACAGTCATGTCATTTGGAATTAAGAATGCACCAACAATATTTTCCACAGTATTCATAGCTGCATTTAAAGAATTTGTCCACTAGTTCCTAGAGGTATATCTGGATGATTGAATAGTCTATAGTCTATTGAAAGATCATGTAGAGGTATTGCGGTTGATTTTAGAAAGATGTAGGTAGTGACATATTTTGTTAAATATCAAGAAGTGCATCTTCAGAACACCTTTTGGGATACTATTGGGCCATATAGTATGCAAGCAAAGTTTGCTAATAGATCCTGCCAAGATTGCAGTAATTGTTAACCTGGGACCACAAAAAATAGTCTGTCAATTGAGAGAAACATTGAGACACATGGGATACTCCAGGAACTTTAAAAGGGGCATGCGCAAATCATTGTGCCAATGGAGAATTCACAAAGGAAAGACACAAAGTTACAGTGGAATGAGGACTATCAACACGGTCTGGATACGTTGAAAGAGAAGATGGTAACTGCACCTATACTAGTATTCTCGGATTGGGAAAAGACATTACACATACATGTAGATGCATAGGCCATAACACTTGGAGATATTATGGTGCAGCCAAGAGTAGGAGAATTGGACCATCCTGTAGCATTTTCTAGCATAGAAATTTCAGAATCGGAGTAGAACTAAAACACCACAGAGAGGGAAGGATTAGCTATGGTCTATGCGCTTTAGAAATTCAGGAACATTTCAATATGTTCATAGACCATTCAATGCTCAAATACCTCATCAAAAAGCTAATGTTGGGGGGGGGGAGGGGAGAATTTGTAGATGGTTATTTTTATTTCAAGAATTTGACTTCGAAGTAATAGTCAAAATAGGAAAGTTTAACGCATGACATGATCATTTGTCGTGGATTAGTAAGAGAGAGGAAACTATGAATCTAGAGGACAACTTTCCCTATGCACAACTATTTTTAGTCCATATAGTCCATGAATACTTCACAAAAATCATCCAGTACTTGAGTACAGGGACTGCACCACAGGAATACAACACCGCGCAGAAGAAAAATCTAGTAGTCAAGGCTACATACTACCATCTTATTGCAAGACACCTATACAAAATGGGTGCAAATAGAATCTTGAGAAGATGTGTGCTAGAACGCGAAAGACCAAGGATCTTAGCAGAAGCCCATGAGGGAATAGCAGGAGGACATTATGTAGGCAAATCTATCGTGTAGAAGGTATTGCACGCAGGATTATGGTGGCCGACAATGAAAATAGACTCAAAGGATTATTGCCAGAGGTGTGATGTATGTCAAAGGGTTGGATAACCAGATAGACGAGAAGAGATGCCCCTGCGACCACAAGTAACTTTGTAGGTATTTGAAAAATGGGAAATATATTTTATGGGACCAATTAACCCACCAAAAAAAAAATTCAAGAGCGAGGTACATTATCACTGTGACAGAATACCTGACAAGATGGGTGGAAGAAACACCAATAAAATATTGCAATGCAGATACAACACCACACTTCCTGTTTGAGCAAGTGATCACTAGATTTGGTTGCCCGAGGATTTTAATGAATGACCAAGGCACTCACTTTATCAACAATATTGTTAAGGATATGACTGAAGAATTTGAAGTTCATCATCAAAATCGTACACCATATCAACCTCAAGAAAATGGAATAGTGGAAGCCTTTAAAAAAATCCTTGAAAATGCACTGATAATATCTGCAACGTTAATAGGGATGATTGGGACCTAAATATACCAACGATATTGTGGGCATACGAGACCACATGCAAGAAATTGCCAGGACAAATGCCATTCATATTGGTGGTGTATGGACAAGAATTTGTGATGCCATTAGAATTTTTGGTACCTAGTTTTGTAGCAGCAATTACAAACATGAAAGAATGAGGCACAGTACAAGAAAGGATAAATTAGTTGATGATCATGGACGAAGACAGGATTCTAGTATGATTTGACCAAGAAGTATAGAAAGAAACAGACAAATCTTGGCATGACAGACACATCAAGAGAAAGGATTTCAAGGAAGGAGATGTAGTCTTGGTGTACGGCAACAAATCCCTTCAGCACCCAGGAAAACTCAGAATGCATTGGTTAGGACCATAGAAAGTGAAAACTGTCACAGATAGGGCAACTGTCCAGTTGAAGTATTTAGGAGGAAAAAAACTCTGAGGGATGATAAATTAGAGCCGGCTAAAGATGTATAGGGACAGTCGATCTCCTAGAACTTATAAAATAAAATAAAATAAAATAGAGATACCGTGCCAAACATCAAAAGATGAACATTTAACAAAGGCATTGGGTGCCGAGAAGAGAATGAGTGCACACACTTGTAAATGCCAACACAACGAAGAAAAAATCCAACGGTCACTACAAAGTGGAAACAACAGGAAATCGAAAACAACGAGAAACACAAATACGACAACTAACCGCCAAAGGACGACGATCATCAAACTTAAATAAAAAAAATGACTAAGAAGATGTCATATTAATCATGCCAACTGGTGATGAAAAGGGAATTAAATAGCAAGTATACGGGAAGAGCTGGTTCAATTAAAACACAAATTGGGTAACGTCCCCGACAAGCTTCACACAATTCCTATATAAGATAGTACAAGGGATTGGGGAGGTTATTGAGGAATTAAGAAAAGTAGAGAGAAATAGAGGTACGTATTGCAATAAACATGTTAAGTCATGTGGAGAAATTGAGGTACTCAGATCATGATGTGACAGATATAGACAAGTTCCTAGATTTTTCCAAGAAGGTTTACTTACAGACTGTGGGTATAGTACACTTTGGTGAACCAATTAACCAACGAGTCCAGTGGGCAGTCGAACTGGAAAAAAATGGGATTCTAGGCTTTTTGGACATCCTGCACTTCAGAAGGGGCCAATATGCAAACAACTGCGTCAAGAAGCTAATGGTAGTCACCCATGGAGGATACCTATGGCTGGAACAACTCATCTCAATAGACATCGAGCTTATTGGATACATCATAGGGATGATGTCATGAGGGGAGGACCCCTCACAGTTCCTTGAGGACAAGACAAAGGAGAAGGAACTGGATGAGGAAATGAAGAAGAAATATGGTACATAAAGGGGGTCGTGCAGAATCATAATCAAGTGTATTAGTGACGCAGTTACAAGAATGGCCAAAAAAATTATGGCATGCAAATTACTTAGGAAATGTCGCAATGAGGAAGTCCTGACTAGGGTTGTTGCAGTTGCAACATAGTGTGCGGAGGGAACCACACTTAGTTGGGACCCTTATTTGTTGAATCTATTCCTGGACAACTGCAAGGACGCCCAGGATCTGGGGAGATAATTTCACTATTCATGGCTACTCATCCTGATAGCCTTTCTCATATGGAAGGAGTCGAAGTATTCATTCTTCACCACTGGACCCAATCCTTTCCATGCAGTATGATACCTATCGCTAGGGTCTACTTCAGACCCCAAGAGCATAAAGGAGAATGCATCCATATTTGAATTATATCACAACGATCTATAAGAGAGAATCGCCAACACTCGGAGAGTGATGCTGGAAGTGGTCGCACAGTATCAGGGCATAGCCAACTTCAAATCAACTAGACATGTAATGTGGATCTAGGAATGAAAGGATCCTGACAATCAATGGCTACAAATGCACTACTACATCAAGGCGGTGGACATAGAGATGACCATTAAGGATTGGGATGATGACTGGAGGATTCTAGTCCTCAATCAAGAAATGCCCACAAAAATGAAGGAGGAGTGTAATGTCCCTTTCCAAATAAGAGCTCCGGAGAGGAGGCTTAATGGTCTAAACCACCCCATTAGACTATAGCCAAGGCCAAAGAGGGGTAAACAGGGTTACTAGAGGTCACTCTAGTCACAAGTGTTATATTCAGAAAGTGACATTGATCTAAAAAGATTTAAAAGTTCTTTTAAGTCATTATGAACTAAAAATAGAAGTCAACAATGAATTAGGGTTTCAGCAATGATTTAGGGTTTTGGAAGTCAACAGTGAATTAATGTTTCAGTATGATTTAGGGTTTTGGAAAGCTATAAAGGAAGGGTCAGCGACCTAATTCATCATTATGCAGATTATGACTTGTCATTGAGGAGAAGAGGCTCATCTCAGGAGAGATAGTTCAGTGTATTCCAGGAGGAAGACACCAATTGGATGATTTCAGTGTTGATAGACACACCCTAGTCACCAGGAAGATCATCTAGGTCTTCCATCATTCTTCATTGATTCTACAGTGCTCCCATATTCCGGGTATTATCTTTTAGTTGCTTATTTGTATTCCGGCTAAGATCCTTTTGTATTTTGATCTAGCCGAGTGTTGTTATTTTATTCAACCGTAGTTTCTTATTTGTATTTTGGCTAAGATCCTTTGTCTTTTGATCTAGTCGAGTACTGTCAGTTTATTCAGCTGCATTCAACCATTTTGTAATCCACAGAGATATCATAATACAAACATTGCAGTCCTTTGTCATGTTTATTATTTGTATGATCATTTATATGCTGTAAACCTTTGATCCTACACACACATTAGTAGAATTTCCTAGACTAGCCAAGTTAAGAACATTACAGTGGTATCAGAGCTTTAGTCTTGCTAGCCTGTGACTAAAGACAATGAGTGTAGCAGAAGACCCAGAGTGTCGTGAACACGTAGGTGATGAATATGTCACTTACAACAGGCATCAAGAAAGAATGCATAGGCCTGATTTTCCCCTTTTTCCTCCTAGCTCAGAGGAAGAGGAAGAGGCACACAGATAAGCAGAGAGAAGGGCAGAGCGTGAGGCTGAATGTGAGGCATAGAGGATGCTAGGAGACAAATATGAGTGACTAGAGGGCATTGGAAAGCCCCCCATAGATCTAGAGGCAACTTGCATGCAGGTTATCAATGATATGTTATCTAGTCAACAGACCATGTCTCATTCCTTGGCACAGGTGGTTGATAAATTGGCTAGAGTGGGCACCCTAAATACACAAGTCTCGCATGCAGCACAGGGGAACTTGGGAGTAGGAAGTAGACCCCAGTAACCCTCTCACACATACATCTCTGCGAGTAGGATTCCCAGACCCTTGTTTCCCAGTTTCTAGAGGGCACCCTCGGTAGCAGCACCGCCACTGATAGCACAGAGGCCACCCACTCATGCCGATGACATTGCAGATTATAGGAGGGAGTACACAACATTGGGTTGTGACTTCCATCAGGACATGACCTTAGTCGAGTACTGTGGACTCAGACTCAGGAACCTCCCCATAGAGATGCAGAGGGGAGGACCACAATAGCAGTAGGAGCATAACCTTGATTTCATCAATTTTTTTGGGGAACTCACCATCCCTTCTTTCAATGGATCATCCAAATAAACCACCAGAGCTTGGGTACAGAAGCTAGACACATATTACAAGCTCAACC